>SZWC01015532.1:37293-60046 GCA_023375785.1 Penium margaritaceum | reverse complement strand
CCCTCGCGTCAGCGAGGGCTGGCCGGCGGCCAGCAATTTGCTGGCCGTCGGCCAGCTCGCTGCCGGCCGGCTGGACGGCCGGCGGCCGGCCAAGCGATCGGCCGGCCACCGGCCGGCTAGCCGCCAGCCGCCGATCGCGGCCTCAGCCGGATCGGCGGCTGAGAGGCCACGAGGGCCTCGAGGACGAGGCCTCGTGGCCTCGTGCCCTTGTCCCCCCTCACCCTCCTTGCAAATGAGCAAGAGAGGACGAGGGATAGGGGGAGCAAGGGGGAGGTCGAAATAGCTGGCGCGAAATCGCCAGCGTGCCTCGCACGCGACGATTTCGCGCCAGAACGACAAAACAAAACTCGAAGTTCGTTTATGACGAACTTCGACGTAAAACAAACGGAATAACTCGTGCGAACACACGAGTTCGAGATAAAAACCCCCGGTTTGGGTCCCAAAACCAGGGGTTTGGTTAAAAACGGAAATGGGCCTCCGGAGACTCAAAATATTCGAGTCTCCCTGCTCTGGGGCGTTGATGACGATTGCCCCTCAGTCTCGCGAAGGGGGTAAACCCCTGACGCGGACTGAGAACGCCATTCTGCGAACTCCGATGACGACTTCAGAGCAGGAGCTGGAGATCCAGCCCGTTACACAGACACCCTAATCGTCTTTTGTCTCGTAACTCATCCCTCGAAACCACCTACGTTCAACTCGACGTAACACCTGGTATCAGAGCGCACCGGCACTATAGGGGAAACCGATGCATTAACTACCTGGTGACAACCTCGCACAAGTCCTCGGTGCATCTCCACCATTTAGAAGGTTACAGACTTCGCGACCTTCGCTCGTGAGCGAAGCAAGCACAACCGGTGACGAACCATAGTCCCCGACGAGTACTCCAGCAATGTCGGATCAGTAGCACACAAACAACGACACTCTCCAGGCAATCCAGGTGGTAGTGACAACTTTTGTGATGAATGATGTAGCGTCGATGGACCCGACAGCCAGCACAGTGATGGACCCCTTGGGGGGCTCGACAAACCCTTTGCCCATGTCACAACCCATTGTGACGACATCAGGCGTACTGGGAAGCACCGGCCGATAAGTGTGAATCAACAAAGACCCGTACCTGCAATTTTTGTGACTCGAGAGCCTCAACACCTATCTTCTCCAAAAACTCAAAGCAACAATGGAGGAGCTTCGCAATTCTCGTGTGCACGAAGATGTACTCACTAGGAGAGATCTACTCTCAAGTGAACTCCAGATTCGACCAGCATTTCCCAAGTCGTTCGATCCCGCAAACTTCGAGGGACTGACACTCTGGGTGTGGCTGATGAGTTTGAAGGTGTACTTCACCGCTGCTAGGGTCAACAACGTCAAAAAGAAGATTGACCTCACGTTCTCGCTTTTGCGTGGCACGGCTTCATTTGGTGGTCCGATCTAAAGACCATCCAACGACAGTAGGAGACCGGCGGAGCCGCATCAATGGCACTTGTGGCCATTCTCACATCATCGGCTACAGGCGTACTACCTCTGAACGAGATCAATCTTTTGTGGCAAAACTCTCTCACAGCATCGGAAACGTCGAGCGACTTTGCGCACAATACCCTTGCTCGTATTGGAAAATTGAATGAGAAGTGTGACGGATGGTACAAACTCCAATGCCTACGTCAGTAGTTCAGCGTGGTCGAGTATAGTTGGTGTTTCCACAAAATCAACATGAGCACTGACCTTGCCCTCGACAAAATGTGTTCCTACTATAACAATAGCCTAAAGCGAGACACTTGGCGAGCAATCGCCATTTTCAGCATCTAAGATGACATTCCGTGAATGATTACAGCGGCTCGCCGCATCGACATCACCGACTATAACGTTCGGATGCAGGAGTCCAACGAATGGTGACCCCAAGGCCACAATCCCTATCATGACGGAGGAATGTCACTATTGGTAGAAACCTGGTCCTTGATGGAGATTGACGCTGTCGATCAGCCCAATCAATAGGTCTGCCGGACTTGCGAAAAGTCGGAACACATCTCGTGCGAGTATCAACAACACCAACAACGAGCCCAAAAAGGGGGGATTTCCAAAAAAGAGTGAGGAGTTGGGATACATAAAAGGGCAGGAGTAGACTACGAAACTCTTGTCCAGTCGGAAAAATCTACGCCAACAAAACTCCCATCTAAGCGACTCACATCACAGCAGACAAGGGTGTCTGAGATAACAAAGTTTGACGAGGGATATGAGGAAGACCACCTTGTAATACTACTGCGAGTACAACTGAGAGGTTTTAGAAGTCAAAAAACGGTACCAGTACTACTGGACCGGGGAGCTTCTCATAGTTGTATCAGTAACAAAATTGTTCAGAAGCTGGGTGTCCTCACTAAACTTGGAGTTTTAGAGGAAAAACCGTTGATGGATGACTGTAAATCCGTTGACTTCGCGAACCACTCTGGCTGTAAATTGGAGATCTACACAATGTAACGGTCTTGAGGACTTGCCCAATGAGTGACCACAAAATTGTCATCGGACAAGATTTCCTGTACCGACACAGTCCGCAGGTTGATTGGAGCAGCATAGCAATCTATTTCAGCATTAATGGCAAAAAACGACACTTGCTTCTCATCAGGCAACCCACAATGCAACGGCTGTTATGGGAAGCAGCAGAGGTGGAAGTAGCAGAGGAAGTTACGACAGGCACAAAACCCCAACCGATATCTCTGAACGAGGCCAAGTGATACCTAAGGCACGGAGCTTGAGCATGGCTAGTCCACGTGAAATGAGGGGAAGCAAAAGAAATCACAGCTATGACACTTGAGAAATTTATAGCAATTTTGAAGCGGGAGGGCCGGTTTGGGCCTCCCTACTCGCTGAAGCGAGGGGTGGTTGAGCACCACCCCTCGCGTCACCGAGGGCTGGCCAACGGCCAGCACTTCGCTGGCCACCGGCCAACTCGCTGCCGGCCGACGGCCGGCCAAGTGACCGGCCGGCCAGCAGCCAGCTGCCGATCGTGGCCTCAACCCAATCGGCGGCTGAGGAGCCACGAGGGCCTCGAGGGCGAGGCCTTGTGGCCTCGTGCCCTCGCCCTCGCTCGCCCTCCTCACAAGCGAGTGAGCGAGGATGAGGGAGGGGGACGAGGGACGAGAGACGAAAGATCCTAGCGTGAAATCGCTAGCGTGCCTCGCACGCGACGATGTCGTGCCAGAACGTAAAAAATTTCAATTGAAGTTTGTTTGTGACGAACTTCAACATAAAGTAACAAAATGACTTGTGCGAACGCACGAGTTCAAGGTAAAACCCCCCGGTTTGGGTCCAAAAACCAGGGGTAAGGCTAAAACCAGAAATGGGCCTTTGGAGACTCCAAATATTCGAGTCTCCCTGCTCTGGGTCGTTGATGACGATTGCCCCTCAGTCTTGCGAAGGGAGTAAAGCCCTGGTGCAGACTGAGAATACCATTCTACAAACTCCAACGACAACTTTAGAGCAGGAGCTGGAGGTTCCGACCCGTTACAAGTACCATAAGAGTTTGCGGAGCTCTTCAAGGATTTTAAAGGGGGTTTTCCCGACAAACTATCGCGAGAGCTAGCATGACAATGCAATGTCGAAAAATCATATAGACCTAAAGCCGGACAATAGATCGATGATGACGGAGACTTATTAGATGAGCGATCACGAGCTGACTGAACTCAAGGAGCAGTGGGAGAAGATGCTCGAGCAGGGGTTTATGCAACCATCCACATCGTCCTACGCAACACCAGTATTTTTGTGAAAAATAACACAAGGGAGATGTGAATGTACGTGGACTACCGAGTATTGAATGACATCACCATTTAGGACCGCTACTCCCTCTTGCATGCAGTTGAACTTCTTGACCACCTCTGTGGGGCCCAAAATTTCAACAAAATCGACCTACGTAGTGGTTATCATCAGATCAGTGTATCTGATAAGGACGTCAAGAAGATGGCATTCCACACCACCTACGGGAACTTTGAGTTCATGGTCATACTGTTTAAACTCACAAACACCCCCGCAACATTGATGGCGGCGATGGACAATTTTTTTTGCCGGTACCTCAATGACGTTTTCTTTGTGTATCTCGACGACATCCTCGTGTATAGCCGCATCTTGGAGGAGCACGATGGACATCTCCAGAAAGTTCTTGAGATTTTTCAAAGAGAATGTTTTTTGAAGAATGCTTTAAGTGCGACTTTGGTCGCCGTTCAATTGAATTTTAGGCTACATCATCAATGGCAGATGGATCACCATGGACCCAAGAAAGGTGGAGGTGGTCGCTGATTGGCCGACGTCCACAAATGTTTGGGACGTCCATGTGTTCCTTCGCTTCTGCAACTACCCGTAATGTCACGTATGTTCACCTAAAATATCTACTTTAGTTCACCCATGTACTCCATAAATTATTCCTTTTTGTTTGGGTGAATCAAGCTGATAATTCGGGAACGTCAGAACCTATAGTATGCATCATTCATCCGGACGCTAAATGCTCCCAGCTTGATAGTTTTTCAACTGTTCATGAGATAAAAAGGGTCTTGCCTTGTAAGTTGATGACCACGTTCATTCGTAAGAAACCATGTTCATCACATACATCTGTTAGTTTGATGTTTGAGGTACAAAATGTAAGGTCTCACATTGTAGTGAGCCGTGGGATGTGATTGATGGATGAATATGAGTACGGGGGTGTGACCATATACCCATCGATTTCCCGATAGATCCCCCATATCCATGTATCACTCATTAACAACCCCATACCCAACTGATTTGAACTTTAACAATGAAACATCCACTGGTCGCAGAAAAACAACGACGTATCAAAAAAAACCGCGCAAACACCATGCCGTCGCTGCATGAAATGCAGCTTCGGATGGATGACGCCATCATGCCCCTTGAACAATCACAAACCCCACATTTGAGGTGTTTGTGATTGTTCGAGGGAGGGGTTTGGGTGGGGTTTGCGTGAGGGGTCCGAGATACCCCATGCGTTGAAAGGGAATCTGCTGGGCCCCGCTACCGCGGGGCCCAGTAGATGCCCGCGCAAAAAATAAAACCTTCAACCCCAAATTTAATTCGGGGCTGAGTTTGAAGGTGTTTGTCTCGCAAACCTAAGGGGTTTTGTGTGCCATGGAAAAAAAAAAAATTTGACATGGGCGTTTTCGCTCAATCGCGATCGAGCGATGACCCATTTTCTTCGATTATATTTTTCGACGCGCAAACCCCCTATTGCGATGTAGGGTTTTATGTTTTGCGCAGGCGGAGCCCGCGCAAAACATAGAAAACCCTAAATCGTAATAGGGGGTTTGCGCGTCAAAAAATAAAATCGAAAAAAATGGGTCATCGCTCGATCGCGATCTCGCGAGGGATCGAGGGTCGCGATCGAGCGACGGTCACATGACCCTCCTCGCCATGCTCGATCAGCGACGCATGTCGCTGATCGCGCATGGCGAGGGAGCCGGATACGTCGTTCTTATATTTTAAACTGCTGGATATGGGGGACATAAAATTCCGCACTTGGATATGGGAGGGTCCGCCCTTCGGGAATGTGGATATTAGAGCTATTTCGCCCATATGAGTATCACATATTTTCAGGCCAAGTGATTTGGATGACCGTAGCAAAAATTTAATAACACCCAATCTTGAATGAATATAAGTGTCACTACATTGGGTTTGAAAATCGCAGTAAATCTATGGTACTACCGCAATTTTGTAAAGGACTATGCTCGGGCATTAGCGCCCCTCTCCGATCTCACCTGGAAAACCACCGAGTGGAATTGGGGGGACATCGAACAAGAAGCGTTCAAATCTTTGAGAAACGGTCTAACCTTTGTGCAAACCTTACAATTGGCAGATCCAATGGTGGGCTACATCATGGCCATCGATGCTTCCGATCGTGCCATCGGATCCATTGTCCTCCAAGAGAACGGCGGTGTAGAATAACCGGTCGCGTACATGTCGCAAAAACTACGTGGGCCAAAACTTAACTACACGGTGCACGGAAACAAAATGATTGCAGTCGTGCATGTGTTCAATGCATGGTGATGCATCTTGGAATGTTGGCAATGCATTGTCCGCACCGACCATCATCCCTTGAAATATCTCAAGACCAAGCAAAATTTAAGCCGTCGACAAACTTGATGAATGGAGTTCCTCGAGTCCAACTTTGACTACGACATTGAATACCGCCTTGGAAAGACAAATCCGGTGGATGATCTTAGTCGGCGACCAGAATTAATGCCTAAGATAAGCACGTTGCTTGTCAAGCGAGACCCATACCTCGCGAGGCTGCTCACCAAGGATTGCGAGGAGTTCGGAGGGTACGACAAGACCAAGTTTTGGTTCAACAACCCCAACTGGCGACAGCGATTCACTAGACAGGTCATCGTACCTCCGAACGAGGAATTACAACGGATGTTATTTGAAGAGTGCCACAACACTGGTCCAAGTGGGCAGTTTGACAAATACAAGATGCTCACAAAGCTGGCAAAGTACAACTGGTAGGACAGAATGTAGACCGACATGGCGGCCTTCTGCAAATCATGTGACATCTGTCAGAGACAAATATCACGTCACACACTGCCACCTGGTCTACTTCAACCCGTGCCCGTTCCAACAAAGCCATAGGCCCACATCAGCATGGACTTTATCACAACACTACCCACCACTCCCGGTGGATATGACGACATCCTCGTTGTGGTGGGCAAAAATTAATGAATATCACTCTTCATCCTGACGATGACCACCATCACTGTAGAAGGAACGGCGTAACTGTTTTCAAATCAAATCGTGCGGTTGCACAAACTGCCACGTACCATCATCAATGACAGAGACGGCCGCTTCACCAGTCGTTTTTGGCGCGAACTAACAACACTTTATGACATTCGGATCTAGCTATCTACGGCGTTCCATCCTCACACCGACGAGCAAAACGAGTGAATCAACCAGACGCTTGAACTTCGCAAGTTGAAGCGGGCCACACGGCACTAATTGGGCAACAAAAGTGCCCACCCCCGAACTCGCAAACAACTCCCCCACTTCCACCGCAACTGGTAAATTACATTTACAGGTGGTGTACGGAAAACGTACTACCACGCTAAGTGGATCGCAGATTCAGAGTAACATTCTCGCGGTTGAAATTCACCGCTAGGACTTTGCGAGCATGTGGGAGGAACCACGGTAAATCCTCGCAAAGACACAAGCAACTATGCAACAGGCAGCCGACCGACATCGCAAGGATGACGTGTTCAATGTGCGTGATCGCGTCCTCCTCAGCTCTGCAAACATCAAACTCTGAGGACAAGAATTCACGAATTTGAGATTGAGCGAATGCTAACCCTGATTGTCACTACACTTCATCCCCCTAACAGCATGGCTATCCATCCTTTTGTCCACGTCAGCAAGCTCAAGCACTACTAGTACAAGTGGACATGGATGCGAAGTATGCTATTGAAGATATCCTCGGACACTGGTGAGTATCTGGTCAAGAGGTACGGCTACGACGCCGCGCTCAATAGCTGGAAGCCCTACGACAACCTTCGAAATGTCGATCATCTGATTGACGGCCAGTTTTGCCGTCACTGGCTTACATTTGCTAGCATGTCGGGATGTCGCCGCTAAAGGGGGAAACGTGTTACGTTGCTGACGTACGCGGGTCCCTAAAACACGCGCATGGGCATTTCTATCATTACCCTACTAGCACTAATTGACTGCGAATTATTTTTTTGTCAAAAAAATACAATTTATTGGTAAAAATTTATGTGTTATTTAATCAGACAAGCCTCGGTTGTTTTGTTCCCCGACCGCACCCAAGAGTGTTTTTTTAGTCTGGTTTGATACCCGCTCGGCATAGCCACTAGAGGCGATTGCGCTGATTGATAAACCATCTCGCTCACAAAATTTTCACTGCCATCGAGTCCTCCCTCAGAAATGCGTGGTTTAAATCTAGGAATCTGATTGCGTAGTACATGTGATACACACATGGACAATGCTATACTTTAGGCTTTCTCACCCGCAACTCAAATTCCTACATTAGGATTTGAACACGGTCATTTTTAGAAGAATATTTTGCCACTAATAACACTATTTTGGAATAACCTTGGCACGGGTGGCACAAATTTCCTAAAGGTGCTTCATTTTTTGCCGATAAATAGTGACAGTAGGGTACTGTCATGGCCCACCACACGTTGACTTCAGGATTTTTACGTCGTTCGGCCGAGGGTAATTTAGCCAACTGCCCCCGACCTCCGGTGTTCCATTCTAGAAGTCTTTGACAGTTTGAACCACATTCTAGAATGGTCCTCAATAATATCACAAACAACGTTGGTGCTTTGATATCGTTCGTTCGACTTCTTGACAACGCTTGACTTTTATGAAGAAGTCTCGCAATATTCTCGAAGCCCCCTGACTTCTCGGCGGAGCTTCTCGAACCCACCGCGCACGGTGCAATCTCGCGCGCGTCGCTCGGCTCGAACGCCAATGATCCGACATATGCATCATTCTCATTCTTGGCATTGTATATATGTGCATGACGCACTCGACACCTGTCATTGAAGTGTACTTATTGCTCAATATAAGTTGTCCATCTACCCGGAACACCCGAATCGTCTTTTGTCCCGTGCCTCATCATTGTGAACCACCTAAGTTCCGCTCGGCATAACTCAAAGTACACTCAGTGCTAATTATAGAATATCCAATTTCCCTAATTTTTCAAATCCTCTTCTGCTCCGTACCTCATCCATGTGAACCTACTAGGTTTTTTCGTTTGGCATAAAACAAAGCATTCTAGATGTACCAGACATACACGAGTCCCTAATCTTTCCGAGTGGGTTTTTTTGTCATTACATAAATAGTCCACCGTGCATCGAGACCTCGACTTTTGCTCTGACGGTCGAGGACAACTCGACCAACTGCCCTCGCCCTCTGGCGTTCCTTCTCACACATTCTGACAAATTCAACCACCTTCAAGAATCATTGATACGAGTTTCATGATCTTTCGTTCGACTCCTCGACACATCGAGATTTATCAAGATTTATAAAGATGCATCTTGCATCTTCACCGTTGATCTTCAAAGCCCCCCAGTTCCTCAGTGGAGCTCGTCGAACTGACCACTCACGATGCAACTCCACACGCATCGCTCGACAATCAACTCAACAACCCCGACTACACCGCATTTGTAACTCGACCCGTGTATGTATGTTTTCGGTCATTTCGACACTTGTCGTCGAAGTAAACGTACTGCTTATTACAAATTTCCCGTGTCTCAAATTCTTAAACCGTGTTCTGCCTCGCAAATCATACCTTTTCAGCATCCACGCTCCGTTCAGCATAACACTTCCTATTTGAGCGTAACAGTGCTAGAGAGCAACTGACTACTTTAGTCATCCGGAGGACTACATCGCACAAGCCATCAGCGCATCTCGCACATCAAGACTTTACAGAATTCACAACTACGACGTGAAGCAAACGAGCACACCCGACGACCAACAGCGGGTCTTTGGTGACAACTTCGGCGATGGAGGAGCAGAGTGTGACCATGCACGTGAATCCTGGAGTGGCAGCGAATGCTGGTGTGGCAAGCTATGCGGCAGTTGGGTTAGTCTCGACGGCTCCGACGGCCAACCAGGCCACAGATCGGATGGCGGTAAACCAGCTGTCCCTACCGACAGCCTCAACGCCTGCAACATGAGCGACAGGTGGCACCGGACAACAGACACGGATCAACGAAGAAATGGCGAACCGAATCTCTGTGCTAAAAGGAATCAACAGCCATCTGCTCCAACAACTCAACGCCGTGACGGAGGCTCTTTGCAAAGAAACTGCACGAGAGCCGGTACTTGTCGAGAGAAAAACCCAACTCTCGAAAGAACCCAAGATTTGCCCAGCCCTCCCTGAATCGTTCAATCCTGCAAACTCTAAAGGATCGACGGTTTGGATGTGGCTGATGGACTTGGAGGTGTATTTCAACGCAACTGGGGTCAACGACGATCAGAAGAAAATTGACCTCGCAGCCGCGCTTCTGCATGGCACGTCATTAAGTTGGTGTGCCAAACGAAAATCCATCCAAAAGCAGGAGGAGATCGGAAAGGCCTCATCGACGGCTGACACCACCCGTCTTGTATTATCAACTAATGGTGTTCTACCATTGCAGCAGATCAACCCGCAATGGCAAGAAACGCTAACCGACTGGAGCAAATTCTTATGCACGATGCTTGTATGGTTTGGATGGTTGAATGATAAATGTAACGTACGGTGTAGACTCTAGCGTCTTTTTTAGTAGTCCAGCGTGGTAGAGTACACGCAAAGATTCTACGGGGTTATCACTGGTGCAGACATCACCCCAAAAACATCTGTTTTCACTACAATGGCCTCAAACGAGACATCTGGCAAGCGATCGCCATCTTCGGCATCTAGAAGGACTTACTGCGGATGATGGTATCCAGAGAAAGGTTCGACAGTGCCGATTACAGCCCTTGGATCCAGGAATCCTATGGCTGGTGACCTCCCAACCACAATAATCGTGGAAACTGAAAAAGCCAGTCGGGGGACTCCTCGACTCCGATGGAAGTGGACACCATCGACCAAAAAGACACGCGAACCTGCTATAACTACAGAAAAGTCGGGCATATTGCTCGTGACTGCAGGAGTAAGCACCCGGCCAAAAAGGAGGTGAATTTGTAGAAAAACGAGTTAGGAAACGGCAAGGGACATGAGTGAAAGGTGCGACTATTGTCCGAGAGGATGTGCACCAAACAATTGTCCATCTGAATGGCTCGTGATGTTGCAGAGGATTTCTGAGATCTCTAAGTTCAACAAGGGGTACAGGGATGACCAACTAGCAATACGCTAAAAGTGCAACCCCGAGGTTGCAAGAGTTGTAGAACGGTACCGTCATTATTGGATGGAGGGGTCTCTTATTGTTTTTTAAGCAACAATATGGTTTGGAAGCTGGATTTGCAGACCACACCATGGGTGTTTGAAGGAAAAACCGTTGACCGGAGGTTGCAGATACGGAGACTCTTAGAACCACTACGACTACAAGTGGGAGACATACAAGATGTATTGGTCTGGGGGTTGTGTCCAATGAGTGACCACAAAATCATTCTCAAACATTAATTCCTCTACCAGTACAACCCGCACATTGACTGGAACAGTGAATACATTTGCGTGGAAGTCAACGGTGCCAAGTGACAACTACCGCATGTGGAGCGGAAGGTGACAGCGGAAGCAACAGAGGTGGAAGCAACATAGGAAACCACTGCGACTGAGAAGTGACAACCTGTGCACCCGATACCGCTCAACACGGCCAAGCACTGCATGCAACGAGGAGCTCACACATGGCTCGTGCAACTCGAGCGAACAAAGGAAGCGGAAGTGGCAGCAGGTAACTCACCAGCCTCATCAGCCTCATCTGCCTCATCGGCATCAACAAAGTTTGTGATGGTTCCCAAAGAATTCACACCTCTCATTTGAGGATTTGCGAACGTCTCCCTACACGAACTTTAAAAAAATTACCTCATCGGCACGGCATCGACCATCGCATTGACCTAAAACAGAGAGGCCGACCCACAGTTTGAGGAGCCTGTCGGATGAGCAACCATGAGCTGACTGAGCCAAAAAAACAACTCGACGAGATGCTCGGTCAAGGGGTCATTTGCCCATCCACGTCACCATACATCGCACGCGTTCTATTTGTGAAAAAGGAAATGGGCAAGATGCAGATGTGTGTGGACTACTGGGCGTTGAACGACGCTACCATCAAGAATCGTTACCCTCTCCTCTGCACCGACGAACTTTTTGACCAACTCCGAAGAGCTCAAGTTTTCACCAAAATTGACCTACATAGCGGTTATCACCAGATCTGCGCGACAGATGCTGACATCGAGAAGACAGTGTTCCGAACTTGCTATAGGAATTTTGAGTTCAAGGTCATGCCATTTGGACTGTTGAATACCCTGGTGACATTCATGGCGGTGATGAACAACATTTTCCGCCCGTACCTTGACAATTTTGTCATGGTGTACATTGACGACATCCCGGTATATAGCAGAACCCTAGAGTAGCACAATGGACACCTCCAAAAACTTTGTGAAGCTTTACAAAGAGAGAAATTCCTCAAAAAACTTTAAGTACGACTTTGGTCACCATTTGATCGAGTCCTTGGGCCACATCATCAATGGCGTACGGATTGCCATGGATCCAAAAAAATTGGCAGCTGTCCCTGATTGGCCGACCCCGACCAACATCCGAGATGTCCAAGTTTTCCTTGGCTTCTGCAACTACTACCAGCGTTTCATACGGGAGTACGCCCGAGTTTCAAGGTCTCTCTCTGATCTCACTCGAAAAGAGAACGAGTGGTTGTGGGGAGAGAGCAAACAAGAAATGTTCACCTCTTTACGGAACGCTTTGACCTTGGCGCCAGCCCTATGATTAGCCAATCCTACAATTGACTACATCATGGCTACAGTCACCTCCGTTTGAGCCATTGACGTGGTTCTCCTACAAGATCATAGCAACAGAGAGCAGCCGGTCGCGCACATGTAACAAAAGTTGCATGGACCGGAACTCAAATATGCCGTACAAGAGAACGAGATGTAAGTGGTCGTACACGCATTTAAGACATGGCGGTACTACCTTTGAATGCTGCCAATCCGTCGTACGCACTGACCATCATGCATTGAAATATCTAAACACTTAGCCAAACCTCATTCAATGTCAAAGCCGATGGATGGAGTTTTTTTAGTCCCGGTTCGACTACAATATCGAGTACCGGCAGGGCAAAACCAAGTTTGGCGGTCGAAGTTTGGCTGCCCAATCCGTCCCGTGTGGTTCTCATACTATGAGAACGCCATGACGACGTGTTCGCTGCTTGCGACAAGAGTTCTCCTCAATTCATCAATCATCAAACTCGTGGTTGCACAACTCAAACTTATTGACACCATGAAAGTTTATCTGGTGTTCCACATTAGTAGGCTCAAGCACTATCGGGACCCCGGCGAGAACTTCCCTGGTAGGGATGTACCTCCCCCTCCTCCTATGCAAGTGGACGAGGACACAGAATACATCATCAAGGACATCCTTGGCCATCGACGATGTGGCAAGACAGCACAATATCTTGTCAAGTGGCACAATTACGACGCTACACATAACAATTATGAACCCTATAATAACCTCCGCAACGTGGACATTTGATCAACGGGTGTTATCGCCGTCACCAAGATACATTTGTACGTGCATCGGGACGTCGCGGCTAAAAGGGAGGCAAGTGTTGTGTACCAGACGTACACGAGTCCCTAATATTTCCGAGAGGGTATTTCTAACATCACACAAATAGCCCACCATGCGTCGAGACGTAAAAAATTACTCTGGTGGTCAAGGAATATCCGGCCAACTTTCCTCGCCCTCCGGTGTTCCTTCTCGAACATTCTGACAACATCGACCACCTTCGAGAATCACCGACAGAAGTGTCACAATCTTTCGGTCGCATTCTTGACATATCAAGAAATATCTCGCATCTTCTCCGTTGATCTTCGAAGCCCCCCAATTCCTCAACGGAGCTTTTCAATTTGACCACGCACGAAGGGACTCCAAACTCATTGCTCGACAATTGACCCAACGACCCCGACTACTCGTCATTTATGACTCAACACTTGTATACATGTGTTTGGTCATTTTGACACTTGTCATCAGAGTACACTTATCTCTAGTTAAAAATTGCTCAATTGTCCCAAATTCGTAATGATGAAAACACTGATAACTCCTTGTCTTGTCACCCGTGACCCTCATGTACCCCCTGTAAGAGCGATAAACCCCATCCGTCTGTCCGTCAGAACAATAAGCCCCATCCGTCCCTCCGCAGAATAATAAGCCTCATGCGCCCCTGTCCTAGAACAACAAGCCTCATCTGCCCCTGCCTCAGAACAATAATTCCCATCCACCCCTAAACGGCAACAATATACTCCATTCGTTCATGTGTTTTCACCATGCTCAAGCAGAGATGCATGTCTCTGCTCGAGTATGGTGATATTAGGCATGCGGTGCTTGATTGCGGCCCTCCATTGCGGCCATCGCAATGGAGGGCAGTGATCCAATTGGTAGATGCGGGAGGGGGGGGTGGAGGGGAGGGGGGATGGGACTCGAAAATGCCGGCCGGCACTTTGTCAATCGCCCTCCCCCTCCCACCCCGCCCCCTTTGTAGCCCACCAGCCCACGTACGCTGATCGAGGCCCTCGCGATTGAGGGCTACGACAAAACGGGTGACAAGAGGCCTATGAGAGAGGGGAGGGGGGGCTTGGAGCGCCGGTGATTCCGGCTGACGCACTTCAGCCGGAATCTGTGGCGCTTCAACAATGGGGGGTTCAAAATTTCCCATTTTTTACTGGTTTTATTTGGCTTTACGTTTTTTTCCATGTTTGACGTACAAACAATACACAAACCCACCCTATTTACACCCGGGGTTTTGGGGTTTTATTTTTGCATGGGCACCTGCTGGGTTCCGCGGTAGCGCGACCCTACAGGTACCCGTTCAACACATAGGGATTTTCAAAACCCCCATGAAAACTCCTCGCAAACCACTTCAGAAAATCACAAACCCCTCTATGAAGGAGTTTGTGATTGTTAGGCAAAAAAACGTGACGTGATCATGTCGACGCCGCATGCCAGGCGACGTCGACATGCTGTCTTTTGTCATACAAGAGGGGGATATCATTTATTTTTTGTGCCATAAACCCGCGTATGCGCAAAAGGGGTGAGTCAGGCTTATAATTGCAAAACAGGGGCGGATGATGTTTATTATTCTGGGGTAGGGGCGGATGGGGCTTATTGTTCCGACGTAGGGATGGATGCGGCTTATTGTTCCGATAGAGGGACGGATGGGACTTATTGTTCCAAGCGAGGGAGGGATCGGGCTAATTGTCCGAAACAAGGGGTATATGGTCATTCCACCCAATTCTTAAACTGTGTTCTGCCTTGCAACTCATACCTGTTTGCCATCCACCTCCATTCGGTGTTACGTACCAGACGTACACGAGTCCCTAATCTCTCCGAGTGGGCATTTCTACTATTACAAAAACAGCACATCGTGTTGTGAGAGCGCGATATTCACTCTGATGGTCAGGGACAAACCGACCAACTGCCCCCACCCTCGGTGAATCTTCTCGAACCTTGCAACAACTTCGACCACTCTTGCAAATCTACGACAGAAGTATTACGACCTTTGAGTCGACTTCTCGACACACCGAGACGAATCTGGATTTATAGAGATGCATCTCGCATCTTCACCGTCGATTCTTGAATACCCCCAATTTCTCGGCGGACCTTCTTGAATCGGACCACTCACGACGTGACTCTGCACGCGTCGCTCGACAATCAACCCAACGACCCCGACTATGCCTCATTAGGAACTCAACACTTGTATATATGTGTTTGATCATCTCGCCACTTGTCATCGAAGTACACTTACTGCTGATTATAAATTTCTCAAGTTTCCCAAATTGTAAATCGTGTTCTACCTCGCAACTTATACCTGTTCACCATCTACGCTCCATTCGGCATAACACTTGGTATCAGAGTGCATCAATGATGGAAAGACATCCGAGTACTTTACCCATCTAGAGGACTACTTCACACAAGCTGTCATTGCATCTCGCACGTCAAGACTTCGCAGACTTTGCTACTACAACGTGAGGCGAGTAAGCACAAATGACGATCAGCAGTGGGTCTTTGGCGACAAGCTCGTAGATGGAAGGGTAGAATGTGCCAATACACGTAAACCTTGAAGCGACAGCAAATGCTGGCGTGGCTGGCTATGCGATAGCTGGATCAAACCCTACGGCTTAGACAACCAATCTGGTCGCGGGCCCAACGGCGATAAAGTAGCCACCCCTGCCAAAAGCCTTGACGACGACAGTAGGGATGATAGGTGGCACTGGACGATAGGCGCGGATCAACGAGGAACTGGCAAACCAGATCTCCTCGCTCAAAGGAATCAACAACCATTTACTCCAACAACTCAACGT
Source organism: Penium margaritaceum (assembly GCA_023375785.1). Lineage (NCBI taxonomy): Eukaryota > Viridiplantae > Streptophyta > Zygnematophyceae > Desmidiales > Peniaceae > Penium > Penium margaritaceum. The sequence goes on along the minus strand of SZWC01015532.1, from coordinate 44,041 downwards.
CATCATGGAGGCTCTTTGTAATGCAAGCGCACGTGAGGCGGTGCTCGTCGAAAGAAATTCCTATTTCTCAAATGCCAAATTTTGTGCGGCTCCACGAGAACCGATTGATCCTACAAGCTCAAAAGGACCGGCGGTTTGGATGTGGCTGACGAGTTTGGAGGTGTATTTCACGGGTACTGGGATCATCGACGATCAGAAGAAAACTGACCTCGTGGCCGCGCTTGTACGTGGCAGAGTGCTAAGTTGGTGGTCCGATCTGAAGATCGTCCAATACAGCAGGAGACCTGCGTAGCATCACCAACAGTCAACGACGCCCGTATCATATCGCCGACTACAGACATTCTACCCTTGGAGCATATCAACACACAGTGGCAAGACGCGCTAACCAAATGCTCGCGCACGATGCTCACACGCTTTGGATGACTGAATGAAAAGTCTGACACATGGTTCAAGCTCCGTCGTCTCCGTCAGCAGTCTTGCATGGCAGAGTGTATGCGAAGATTCTTCGAGATCATCACCGGAGCAGACATCGCCCCCGACGAACTCTGTTTTCACTACAACAACAGCCTCGAGCGAGATATCTAGAGAGCAATCGCCATTTTTGACATCTAAAATGACTTACCGCGGATGATCGCGAGATCAGAAAGGATCGACAGTGCCAACTATAACGCTCGGATCTAGGAATCCTACTGGTGGTGTCCTCCTAACCAAAATTATCATGGAAATAGAAAGAACCAGTCAGCATGCTCCTCGACTACAATGAAAGTAGACGCCGTTGACCAGAGAGATATGCGAACCTGCTACAACTGTAAAATAGCCGGGCACATTGCTTGCAACTGCCGAAGCAAGCAGCAAGCCAAAAGGGGAGGGGGAAGTTGCAGGAATTTGAGTCGGGAAACAGCAAAAGGGAGGAGTAAAAGACGCAACTATTGTCTGCGAGGAGCGATCTGCGCAGAACGATTACCCATCTGAACGGCCTACATCGCTACAGAGGGTTTCTGAGATTGCAAAGTTCAACGAGGGGTACGAGGACGACCAACTGCCGATACTGCTAAAACTTCAGCCTCGAGGATGCAAAAGTCGTAGAACGGTACTTGTACTATTAGATGGGGGAGCTTCACATGGCTTCGTGAGCAACGACATGGAACAGAAACTGGGTTTGTAGACCTAAGTAAGGGTGCTTGAAGGAAAAACCGTCGGCGGAAGATTGTGGATACAGAGAGTCCGAGAACCATTATGACTACAAGTGGGAGATCTACGGGATGTAACGGTCTGGAGGTCTTGTCCAATGAGCAATCACAAAATCATCCTCGAACAAGATTTCTTGTACTGGCACAATCCGTCGGTCAACTCGAATAGCGGCGACGTCTATGTGGAGATCGACTGTGCCAAACGAAAAATTCTACATGTGGGATGAAAGTTGACAATGGAAGCAGCAGTGGTGGAAGTAGAAGAGGAAGCTGCGGAAGCCAAAAGCGACAACCTGTGTAGCCGATACCGCTCAACGTGGCCAAGCACTGCGTACAATGATGAGTTCGTGCGTGGCTTACACATCTCAAGCCAATCAAAGAAGTGGAAGTGGTAGCAGCTGAGTCATCACCAGCCTCATCAACATCATTGGCATCAACAAAGTTCGCGATGGTACCTGAAGAGTTCGCACCAGTCATCTAGGAGTTTGCGAACGTCTTCCCCGACGAACTCCTTAGAACCTTACCTCCTCAATGTGACATCGACCATCACATCAAACTATAACTGGGCAGCAAACCTACAGTTCAAGGGGCCTATCGGATGAGCAATCACGAGCTTACCGAGCTAAGAAAGCAACTCGATGAGATGCTCGGTCAAGGTTTCATCCACCCTTCCACGTCATCATATGCCGTACCACTACTGATTGTTAAAAAGAACCGGTGAGATGTAGATGTGCATGGACTCTTGGGTGCCGAACGATGCTACCATCAAGAACCACTATCCTCTTTCCTGAGCTGATGAACTTTTTGACCAACTCCGTGGGGCTTGAATTTTCAACAAAATCGAGTTCCATAGCGGATATCACCAGATACGCGTGGCAGACGCCAACATCAAGAATACGGCGTTCCAAACACGCTATGGGCATTTTGAGTTCACGCTAATGCCGTTCGGTCTGAAGAATACCCTGGCAATGTTTATGGCGGCAATGTACAACATCGTCTACCCTTTCCTCGACGATCTTGTCGTGGTGTATCTCGACGATATTCAGGTGTATAGCCATATCCCGGAGGAGCATGATGGACATCTTTGAAAAGTCCTCGAAGTTTTACAAAGAGAGAAATGTTTCAGAAAACTCTTGAAATGCGACTTTGGTTGTCGTTCAATTGAGGTTTTGGGCCACGTCATCAACAGTGGATGGATCACCATGGATCTAAAAAAAGTGGCAGCAGTTGCTGATTGGCCAATGCCGGCCAACGTCCAGGAAATTCAAGTTTTCCTTGGCTTCTGCAATTATTACCAGCGATTCTTACGGGACTACGCCTGAGTGTCAGTGCCTCTTTCCGACCTCAGTCGAAAAGAAAACGAGTGGCGGTGGGGAGACAGCGAACAAGAAGTGTTCACCGCTTTGTGGAAAGCTCTGGCCTGAGCGCCAGCCCTACGAATAGCCGATCCAACGATCAACTACGACATGGCCACATATGCGTCATCAAGGGGGTGGGAGGTCTACGAGTCAGACAAGGCAAACAGAGAGCGATGTATTTTGCCTTCGACACAGTCAAGATAATCACAGGGACATGGTGAAGGAAAGGTGGAAGGAGTGAGTCCAACAGCGGACTGGAGCTTAAGCATGCTAGTGATGGTGTCAGTGTGCACGTGACCAAGATGGCGATGCAAGAGTTGAACCTCGTCAGGGGAGTGAGAGGGTGTGACATGGAGGAGGGAGGACCCAACAGAGGCGGTAGAGGGGGCAAGAAGAGGAACATGGTAAATCTTGTCACACTTGTCACTGCGCAAGACAACGCAATTGGAGGGACGAAGACGGGCTATGCCAACACCCTGACTGACCAAGAAATCCATGCCCTGATCATCAACGGAAGGCACTGACAGCAGGCTGAGCTCCAAAGACGGCACATACAGAACGTGAGGAAGAAACAGTACTCCGCTGGGGCCAACAAAACGGACAACACCGATGCCCTGGACGGGGAGCAACTGGCCGGATGCAGTCCGCACAAAGCGAACGGAGCCGGCGGGACCCAATGAGATGAATACAAAATGGACGAACGTCATGTGGTGGGTGGCTTCCGAGTCAAGGACCCAGAAGCCACTAGAGACACGAGTGCGAGGGAGGATGCCACAGGTGGCAATAGCGATAACGGAGGCTGTCCTAGTTGCCATGGGACAGCCTTGTCGAGCTCGCGAAGTAATTTGAGACCGCGAGCCCAATCAACATCAGCCATTTCATCTGCACACATCAACAGCGTGCTGAATTGAACGATGAGCATACTTTCAGCTACCTGACCAGTGACTGTATTGCGACGACGCAGCATGGTGTAAGCACCGACTGGGTCAGCCACACGCTGAACAGCAGGGTCAGCACTGTAAGTGTTGCCATTGTCGACTAAGGTTTCTAGCGTAGAAGCAATAAGGGCACGGATGATGCAAGCAGATTCGGTGGCATCAGATGTGAAAGGGACGATTTCTGGGAAGTAGTACTCCCATAAACATTCTCCCCGAGCCCAAGCGTTAAAGCGGGTCTCCCAAGAGGAGAAGGCAAGGCCAGGTGCCAGGGCTGGAGGCTGGGAGAAGAAGTCATGCAGGCAAGGGACAACAGCGAGGGTGGCAACAGTAGCGGGGTTTCCGACAGATGAGGGGGCAACGCTATGTGTAGTAGATGGAGTGGACGTGGCGTGGTAGCAGCAATGGTGACATCAGTAATAGCAGTAGAAGGGACTGACACAGGAGGGAGACGCTTCAACACAATGGTGGCGACCACATCAGCAAAGGCCGCGCGATTATCATTTGGGACCTTAAGGCGATCTTCAGCCTCCCACTGTGCCTCGCGAGCGAGGTTTAGTTGACGTTACAGGTCATCTATGACTGACTTGTCACCAGGCATGGTAACAACGATGAGGACCTGCCCAAAAAAAATTGGCAGATTTTCCCCAGTCCCATTGGGCGTGGGAAAACTAGGATGCCCAAGGCACGTGGGAGCTGTGCTGTAGGACAACCCGATCCCGATAGGACACACAAGCCACCACACAGAATAGAGAGGCAAAGAACCAGCAAGAGATGCAAGTGCACGGAGAACCCTCACGCACTAGTGGGAGGTGAGGGGGTGTGGAGAAGGGTGAGAAGTAGAGGAACATCAGCAGCTGCAGCAACAGAGAGGATAGAAAGTGTGGACGCAACTGGCACCACAAGGGCGAGAACACTAGTGGTAACTATAGCCCCAACGGTAGCAATGGCTCCGGTGATGGAGACAACAACTGTGACGAGGTTGGTGGCGTTTGATGGTATAAAAGCAGCGGATGTGACGGCAGTGGCGGTGGAGGTGCGAATGGCGGATGCGGTGGAGGAAATAGCAGTTACGGCAGACGCCATAGCAAAGGCAATGGCGGACGCAGCTGCAGTTATTTGTGTGCCTAAATCTATAGCCACTACAGCAATAGGCCCGGCTATCACTGCTGCCTTAGTGTATAACTCCGTTGCTCGTCCCGCCGAAGTGGAGGCGGCGGCGTGAGACGCGCGAGCGGCAGCATTAAATGTGGCAATAGTGGCAGTGGCAGTGTCTATGATAGTCGTGATAGCACGTGTGAGGGTGAGAGAGAGGTGAACAAAATCCTGGTGTAGTAGTACATGTAAGTTTACTACAGCAGCGTCCGTCTCAGGGGCAGAGTGCTACTGAACCCTCCCAGGAGAGTAGGAATGTGAGGAGCTTACCGGGCATTGTGCTACACTTGCAGATGATGGTGCGGCCGCGTAGGACTCACGAGAGTGTCAATGGTGTACGGGACCGTCCTCATACCGCTCACGGGATGGTGCAGCGTCCGGTGTCTCGCGGTGAGCCAGGGTGGCTGTGAGCAACACCGACGTGGTGCTGTTGTTGTAATTACGAGGGTGCAACTGCGACGGCCGCGGCTGCTGCTCCTGTTGCACGCCCCGCTACACTGACACGTAGAGATGCGATTGCTACTAGGGATGTCGTAGCAGCAGAGGACAGTTACTGCTAACTCTGTTGTACATGAGGGCTCTTGTCTGGGCTATTGGCTGAAGCGTTCAACAGCCGCGAGAATGCATGCAGTAGCTGTGGACAGAAACATGCTTGTGACTGCTATAGATAATGCAACAGCTGGCTGAGTGGCTGCTACGGGTCACGACGGGTTGTCGTTGTCTGCTATGCAGTCCGGCTGTTGCTGTTAGCTGCTCGTGTCGGCTGGTGCTGTCAACTGCACAGGCCAGCTGGTGCTGGCAGTTGCGCATGCCGGCTGGTGTTGACACCTGCGTAGTCCGGCTGTTGCTGTTAGCTGCACAGACCGGCTGGTGCTGTCAGCTGCACAGGCCGGCTGGTGCTGGCAGCTGGGCGAGTCGACTGTTGCTGTCAGCTGCGCAGGCCGGCTGTTGCTGTCAGCTACGCAAGCCGGCTGTTGCTATCTGACAGACCCGCAACTAACTGACGGCCGAATGCTCCAAATCTGCCCGTCGCAGCTACTATCCGCCACGAACGACGGCTCCTATCCGCCACGAACGACGGCGAGCGGAAGTAGCATGGCATTGGGCAGCATGGCAGTCTGGAGAGGACTTGCCCGTCAATCTCTTAACTATGTAGGGGAGAAAACGCGCGGAGAAAGTCACCCCACGTCAAGAACGGCGATTTCGGGCCCAGGACTGTGGCCAGCGGAAGAGACCGCCGTTCTACTTCCTGTGAAGCCGCGCTGATACCAGTAGTAACAATAATACCAGAGTCACAGTCGTACAAGCTGTTAGGTGACGGAGAGCAGCGAGCGAGCAGCGAGCTCGCTCTCGCTCGCTACCCTCGAGCTGTGGGTGACTGAACCACCTGTCCACAATAAACTAATCATGTCAAGCCTGTGAAGAATTCCGAAAGGAATAAGTTGTGGGTGTGCACCGAACTTGGCGAGCAATAGCACCAAGCCTGAGCCTTCGGCATGTGACAATCAAGATGTGGTTTGTGGCCACATAAATCGAGGCGTGTGTAGTCGTGAAGCCAGGTCACCACGGTGAGGTTGTCAGAGGAGCCGTCTCTCTCCGGTCAGCCACGTGCATCAGTGAGATGAGTGTGCAATGAGGCCAGAGGTCACTACGTGGTACTGTCACACGTATCATGTAGCGTACGGACCATTTTTACGGTTAAAAATGGTCTTTGAATAATTATCGGGTGCTTCGGGTACTCGAGGCTCAAGTTTCGAGGAGCCAAAGCCCGGAAAAATATAAGAGGCTAGAGTCTCGTTCGACTCTAGCCTGGAAAATGTCCGTGGCCGGATTCTAGGTGAAAGGAGTGCCGCGATGGAAAATCCATCGCGTCACTCCTCCTCCACTCCTAGCTTAGCACTAGGGTCCTATTCCAGCGTGGCAATGCCACGTGGAACGATTAGGGTCAAGATGCATGTTTTGCAAAAATGCCCTATGACAACTACGTCCATTTGTGGCGCGGTTTGTCTCAGCCAAAAGGGCTAAGGCGACCATTCGCTACGGCCCCTTGGACTACACTTTTTGAGGGCCTACGTTTTGGGTTCAGAAGTTAGTCGCAAAACAGCCCACG
>SZWC01015530.1:36426-53448 GCA_023375785.1 Penium margaritaceum | reverse complement strand
CCCCTCCCCTCCGTCTCCACTCCCCATCCCCTCCGCCTTTCCTCCGCCTCCACTCCCCCTCCCCTCAGCCTCCCCTCCATCTCCCCTCCCTGCACCTCGCTCAACCTCGCCTGCCCGTCCGCACGCACTCGCGCCCCCACGCTCGCGCGCACATACGCTCGCACGCACGCACACACGCACGCACGTATGCATGCACGCACGCACGCACGCACACATGCATTCACGCACGCATGCACGCACGCATGCACACAAGCACGCACGCACGCACGCACGCACTCATGCACGCACACACGCACGCAAGCACGCACGTACAAACGCATGGTGCGCATGCACGTCGTGCTGTTGCTCCTGCTGCTGGCGTTGCTGGTATCGCTGGTGCTGCTACCCGTGCTGGTGCTGCTGCCTCCACTGGTGCTTCTCCTCTTATGGTACCTACTGCTCTACAAACTAAACTGAGTGAGACCGATGGACGGAGCAGGGCAGAGTCGCGGACCCGAAGGACAGACGACGAGCAGTACAAAAACTAGAAAGAAGCACAGATTCGCGATGCGGGCTTTCGAACCAAACCGCGAACTTGTGGTTTTCGCCGACCGAACTACTTGTGTCACGGAGAGCCGGGTCAACCGTCTTCATGCTGGACCGCGACAGCAATGAGCCATGAGGCGATTCACGCCCCATGGCAGTCACGTTGAAATACTGTTGGCCCACCATCGGGTGTGAGTCATCCCTCATGGTCGTCACGTTCAGGCATCACTCGATCCCTGAAAGGCTGAAGCTCTTGGGCCCTCGGCTAATTACTCGATGGCCCCACTTCGACCGGAAAATGTCTGGACTACCCCCGATCTAAGAACTATCACTATTCCCATCCCACGTTCACGTTGACGTGAATGTAGAAGTTGAAATCAATGCAAACATGGATGTGGAAATTACGGATACATATACGTATGCATGAATTCTCATGTGGAAGTAAACATAAATGTCAACAGAAAGATAGATGTGGATTTTTACACAGACATGGGCATTATCTTAAACGTAGATGCAGTTGAAGACATAAATGTAGGTTTTCATTGGTGAGACATAGCATAAATGTTTTTTTCTGGAATTTCTATACAACATGAGCATGGTACCAAACAAACATGCGTAGATAGAAGAGACGTACATCAATGAAATAGACGTTGAATCATGAAATATGTAACTCATCAAAATCCGATTGCATGTCTCCATGTGGCGCACAACCAGTTGAAGCCCCGAGATATTACATACATTACTACTATCATTCTACATTCAAACAACTGGTCATGGCGCATTTAGACTACAAGGGTTAAACAACGCATAATTTGAAGTCCTCTAGTGGTGCTCTAGAATGTAGAACATAATTGAGCATGAGCCATCCTAATATGGCGAATCAGATCATTTCAACACGTTTGTATCCATGCGACGATAAAGATCTCAAAATTCCTTTGTCTTTTAAGGAAAGGGTACAGTAGTGCCCCTTGCGTTCGACTAAAACAATCATTTTCATTTGACCATTCAGGGACATATTTAATTCTTCTGTTATGGACGAAACACTTTCAAAACTACGAAAACTCTGTTCCTCTACATGCAATTCCAAGGCAAGGATGAGATGAGGAAATTGCTCAAACACCTGAAAAGTGTGTAGTGCTAGGGGCGCTACGCACGGAACGTGGCAGTCTGTGTGCTTTGAATCGTCTTCCAATGCACAGTGTCCTTTCCTAATGGCCAAGCACGCCGTCAGGAAAGATCTGTCCCGTTATAATACATTAGGCATCTTCCACACTCCGCACTTCGCGCGAAGTGCGAAGCGAGGAAGGGGCACGCTTCGCATTCCACGTTCGACGTTCAAGTTGACACCATTCCAAGTTATGAGGACAGCCTAGGGTATTGAACCGGCATTATAACCAATACTTAGCATAATGTTAACAGAATACACATGGACGAAGCAGGATCAAAATTAGTAGGCCAGAAATTAGGGTCAATTCAACTAGCACTAATTTGCATTCCAGGAAAGGGTCGAATAAAAGGGGCACTAACATATCTAGTCTACATACTTCGTAACCCTGTGCACGCTTTGCGTGCAGCATTGACACTTGTTTCTGTTTATTTTTGGGGCCAAATAGCTCAGATATCCATGAAACGCAAAGTGTGACTCTGATCCACCCGGTAGCGGCAAAAAAGAAAAATCAAAAGCCCAGTCGAAAATCATGCTCGCTCGCGGCATGCATCAAGAGGCGAGCATGAAAAAATCTTGCATGCGGACATTGCTCCCATGCGAGAATCGCGAGGGAGCGATGACCGCTTTGTTTTTTTTTTATGTCACGCAAACCCCCCAGTTCGATGTAGGGTTTTATGTCTGGCGCGGGCTCCGCCCGCGCCAGACATAAAACATAAAACATACAAAACCCTAAACAAACTGGGGGGTTTGCGTGAAAAAAAAAGGAAAAAAACAAAGCGGACATCGCTCCCTCGCGATCGAGCGAAAACACACTTCTTTCATTTTCGATAAGTTTTTGTAAACGCAAACCTATGATTTTAACACACAAACCGCATTCAAACCATACCCCGAATTACATTCGAGGTTTTAGGGTTTTACTTTTGCGCAGACACCTGCTGGGCCCCACAGTAGCGGGGCCCAGTAGGTTCCCTTTCAACGCATGGGGAGTCTGAAACTCCCCTCAAACTCTAAACAAACCTCCCCCCGCTAGTATCACAAACCCTTCAACGAAAGGGTTTGTGATACTAGGGGAGGGCGCCGCATACCATGCGTCGTCAGCGCATGGCATGTGGTCTCGCCATGCATTTTTATCTGATTTCTTTGTTACCGGCGTGGCGGTAGCGGCGGCTGATGGGTAGTTAGGTAATTTCTCGCTCGACGACGGGCCAATCAGTTTTATACTTCTACTATTCAGGTATCTCGTGACCGAACCCTTATTTTTATTGAAAATGACCTTAATCTGACGTTGATGCCAATTGGACGTCGTCGACGTCGAAACCTAGCGATGGCTAATCCAATGTGCGGTGCTTGCATGATAATGTGTCGTTAGAGACATTCTCTTTGTTGTTGGCAGATATGAAGTCGCTTTATTTTCTGGGCATCAGAGCAAGAACATTGGTGCTATGGAAGTAGGAAAATAGAAACCACGAAGTATCATACCTAGTTACTGTTGTCAACAAGATTAAGTTGGTTTTTGTAATCAACATGCTCTTGAAATACATGTAAAACAATGATAACATCAAATTGAAATGCCTATGCTGCTAAAGGCTCTTGTTCACGTAACTTCCATGAGTCAAAGACGAGTGAAATGTGTAAAGCAACATCTTCCAGCTGGAAAACCAAGGCAACAGGTTGGGGCAGCAGCATTGTTGATGAAGCGTGCGGGCTTCCATGCTCGTTGCTTAATTCAGCTGCCCCCTCGGTCTGCTGCTCTAGAGTCTAGGTCTGGAAGCTCTGTGTTTGTTAGTCAGAAATACGCGCGCCAGAGTTAGCGCCACAAAGCAGATGAAAACTGAAAGTAACTGGTTAGGAATGAAGAATGAGCAATAATGGGAGACCCCTCCAAGTTCTAGCTCCCCCCCACTAGTGTAGAACTTGTTACTCAGCTAACCAGCCAATCAGAAAGTAGTCCTAGACCTATTTTCTGGCAGGCAGGGTTTTCCCGGTGAGCCCTGCTAAACGCCTGACAGCCCAAAATCCGGACGTCGTCCGTTTTGCCTGAAAACTGGACCATACCATAATACCAACGTTGCAAACACAGTTGTGCGGTCAGAATCAGCTAGAAAAATAGCAGCGAGGAGTCATGGCTGCCCGAACCTGGGCAGTACCTACGACAGTCAGCGACGTCAAACAGGGCCACACAGCAAGAGACACGGACCCTAGGCATAGCATGACGATGCAGACGCAATGCCACAACCAGAAACAGAGATGAGTGCATGGAAACAGCATCTGCAGTGGCAGTGACCGCCAGCGGCTCGACCACCGCGGAGGCCTGTCGATGGAGCTGAGCGCATCGCCGTAGGGAGGAGGCTTCATCGAACGGTGCGTGGGCCTCAGCGTGCGTCGGCTCCACCACGCGAAACTCCAGCAGCGTCGAGTCTCGCCGTCAGTCATCTGCACAGGGATGTACACAAGCCGGGAGGACACAACAGAGTACAAATGAGAGATGCGCAAAAACCAACACTCCCCAATGACTCACAGGCGTAGTGCACAGGTGCGGGCAGAGATACAGACAACGCCCAGACTCCCCCAGACCACGCAGAGATACAAGCAGGGACAAAGAGAGCAACTCACGGACGCACGGTGACCGAATTCACAGCCTTCTTGAACGAGTCACGCTTCAGTGCCTTCCTCAAGAAGTCAGCCAACTGTCACGCTGTTTCAACCCACACGATGTTGATGTTGCCGTTATGCAACAACAAACGCACATAGTGATACTCAACGTTGATGTGCTTTGTGCGTATGTGATGCACGCCGTCATTGTCGGCGATGGCCATGGCAGTCTCATTGTCACAATGCAACGTGATGGATGCGACAGGCGGACGCAACTCGGACAACAAACGACGCAGCCACACACTCTCACATGCGCTTGAGCCAAGAGCCACATACTCAACCTCAGCAGTGCTGCGTGCAATGCACCCCTGCTTGCCACTGCGCCAGGACACAATTGTGTCGCCAATCAGAAAGATCCAGCTTGTGCGACTCTTCCCGTCCGGACTGCCGGCCCACTCACTGTCGGTGTATCCCATTGCGACCACAGACGGCTAACGACGGAACATGAGACCTCACCGAGGAGTCGAGACAACATAACGCAGTACTCGGATTGCGGCCTCGTAGTGGAGGTGACGCGGCTCATGAGAGAATTGGGCCAGGAGGTTGACGGAGAACGCGATGTCTGGGCGCATCATCGTCGCCAGGAACATCAGTGACCCGATGACTCGCAGGTACATGGTCACGTTAACTGGCTCCCCCACGATGGCTGGGTCGGGACTCTTCACCTTCACTTGGCCATCGGGTGACATGGGTGAGGATGCGCTCGGCACAAGTGGCAGGTCCTCCGCAAAGCGGGTGGACATAGTCTGCACATAGGCGGCCTGGTGGATGTGCAGGACGTCCTGGGAGCGATCATGCTCGAGCTCCATGCCCAAGAAGACTCTGGCAGATCCGAGATCCTTCATCTGGTAGGCGGCGTGCAGCAAGTCCTTGACGAGCTGGATGGCAGCCGTGTCTGGCGACGCGATGGGGAGATTGTCGACGTAAACCAGAACAGCGGCGAAAATCTGGCCTCGCGGACTGACAAACAGTGCGGGGTCAGCGGTGATGTGCTGGAGTCCGCCCCGAAGGAGCGTGCTGCTGATTTCTTGGTTCCAGCACCAAGGCGATTGCTTCAGGCCATAGAGGGCCTTACGCAGTCGCTAGACGTATTGTCTTCGTCGAAGCCTGGGGGCTGCACCATGTAGAGCTCCTCACCCTCTAGTGAGCCATGGAGAAACGCGTTGCTCACAGCCATCTGATGCAGCTCCCACCCATGCTGGGCGACCAGGCTGAAGAGCGCCAGGCTAGGGAAGAACCGGCCAACTGGAGTAAAGATCTGGTCGTAGTCGGCCCCAAGAATATGGGCAAACCCCTTGGCTGTAAGGCAGGCTTTGTACTTGTACAAGGACCCGCCTTGTACTTGTACAAGGCTTCCACTTGCGCCGAAAAACCCACTTGGCGCCGATGGCCTTCCGACCTGGAGGAAGGTCGACGAGGTCGTACACATGGTTCTATCGGATAGCAACGAGCTCATCGGCACATGCCGCGTCCCAGTGTGCGGCCTCAGGAGAGGCTCGTGCCTCGCGCAAGGTGGTTGGGTCCTCTGGGCGTGCTGTGGAGCAGACTAAGAGAGCATGTGCATCTCGAGCTCCTAGTGGGATGCGCGCGAGTGCAGCCAGGACAGCGTGCCAATGCTCGTGATGGAGCATAGCGTACCCTAGTGCGGAACCCGGATGAAGGTCTGCAATGATGGCCAATGTGGTCTAGCCAAGGGCCTTGGTGCCAGGGTCCCCACTCACGACCGTGGGAGTGGAGACACGTGGAGCCACAGGGGGTCGAGGTGCCACGGAGCGTGGTGCGACAATCCGCACGCTCGTCGACGGTCTGGGTCGGAGGCTGCGACCTGGGCCACGTGTGTAGCATGGCAGGGCAAAAGATGGCACTGAGTCCGATGGTCCAATGGAGGCAGGCGGGGTTGCTGGCCCAGAGGGGCCAGCGGATGCAACCGGGGCAGCTGGCCCAAATGGGCCGGCGGACGCGACTGGGGCTGCTGGCTCGGAGGGGCCAGCGGACATGACTGGGGCTGTCAGTCCGGAGAGGCCAGCGGACACGACTGGGGCTGCCGGTCCGGAGGGACTAGTAGATGCGACTGATGCTGCTGGCCCGGAGGGACTGGCGGGCGCGTCTGGGACTGCCGGACCGGAGGGGCCAGCGGACATGACAGGGGCTGCCGGCCTGAAGGGACTAGCAGACACGTCTGGGACTGCCGGCTTGGAGAGACCAGCAAACACGACAGGGGCCGTGGGCACAGAGGGGCCGGAAAACACGACTGGGGCTGTCGGCTAAGAGGGACTGGGGAACGCGACGGGGGCTGTTGGCCCGGAGGGACCAATAGACGCGACTAGGGCTGCCGACTCAGAGGGACTGGGGGATGTGTCACCCGGAAGCGACAGGACGGAGGACAGACTCACTCCCCCACGCGACGGGATAGACACAGACGAGCCGGAGCGAATGAGGTCGCGAGCAAACAGGTTCTCGAAGAAGAGTGCATCCCGCGACTCGACGATGTAGTGCCGGGAGGGATCCCAGAAGCGCCAGGCCTTGGACTGACGAGAGACACCGAGGAAGGTACAGGGACGTCCGCGAGGGGTGAGCTTGCCGCCCTGCTGCGGGGTGGGCAGCCACACCACGGCCACGCAGCCCCAGACACGAGCTGGGCCGAGGTCAGCACGCTGACCGGACCATTGCTGGTATGGTGTGGACTGGCGGGGAATGGGACCGTGGGGAATCCGGTTCCAGACCCAGGTCATGTAGGCCATGGCTTCGAAGGAGAAGCCATCGGAGAGACCGGACTCGACCCGCATGGTGCAGACGGCGTCCGCCATGGTACGGTTCCACCATTCAAAAACACCGTTCTGGGGGGGCGTGTAGGGCGCAGATGTCTCACGGTGGACGCCGCAAGAGGTGAGAAAGGTCGTGGCCTCGCCCATGTACTCACAACCGTGATTGGAGCGAAAGCAGCGAAGAGGGCGGCCACACTCGCGCTCCGCAAGGACAAGCCAGTCCTGGATGGTGCGGGCGACATCGCTCTTCTGCCGAAGGCAGAAGACCCAACGGTAGTGAGAGTAGTCGTCAGTGAGGGTGAGGACATAGCGGCCGTGCTCGCTGACGGACTCGGTGGGGAGAGGGTCCATGACGTCCGAATGGAAAATTTCAAGAGGGGCGAATGCACGCGAGGAAGACAGAGGGTACGTGGACCGGTGCATCTTCCCTTGTGCGCAATCAATACACTCGGTGGGGTACGGGAGGGGGAAAGTCTCCGGGTCAAGGCCTTTGGCCGGCTGGGTGCGGAGCATGCTGTCGACGGCGACAGAGTGGACGTGGCAAAGGCGGCGGTGCAAGAGGCGATTGTGCGAAGGGGAAAGAGTGCTGGTGAGAAACACATGGCCTTTGGCAGCCGACGGGGAGGAGACGGAAGGGGAGGAGGAGAGACGGGGCACATGCCACAGGTTGCCATGGGCGGTGGCGTGCAGGACAACGAGACCAGACGGACGCAGCGGTACAGTGCCAACACCACACGAGTGCACAACGTCCAACGTCCATGCTCATGCGGTCAAGTGCAGTGACGGACAGGAGGCTGTCCTCCAGACCAGGGACGAAGAGGACGTCGGTCAGAAGGACGTCACCGGCAGGACCACAGAAACGAACAACGCCAACACCACGGACAGGCAACACCTGTCCGTAGCCCATCCGGACACCGGAGACATTACCTACAGGACCGAGCATACTAAAGGCCTCACAAGAGGCCGTCAAGTGATGCGTGGCCCCGGAGTCGATGATCCAGGTCTCAGCGAGGTCCTAGACCGGGGTCGCCAGATCGCTAACGGTCACATGGCAGGAAGCAAGGGACGCGGACGTGGTGGACGGAGGTGCGAACCGAGACTGCCAATTGTCAAGCCATGCAACGTCGTCACAGGAAGGGGTAGAGGAGACCACGGTAGACGATGCGACAGACGAGGAAACGGGACACGACCGCAGATCAGTCTCAGTCATGCAAGGCAGGGCAGGAGATCAGGAGGTGATGCAACTCGCACTTCCCTGGGGATGAGGGCGCATCAGGTCGAGTTGGAGCGCGGTAAACTGCTCCAGCTGACGCTCACATAAGGACGGCCCGGGAGTGTAGACCAAGTGCAAAGTGATGGCACCGGAGCCCGGGTAAGGGCGGGACAGTGGCAGCGACGGGAGCGGAGGCGCCGACGGCTGTGGATAGTACTGCTGCGGCGCGGGTGTCTGCAGGACTGGCGGAGCTGTCGGAGGGGCAGAGCTACTACGCGAGGTCAAAGTGTCAGGGCCAGCAGCATCGACGGTGGTAGAGGCGAGACGGCGCTCACGCTGGCGATGCATGGTGGCAATGACGCGCGCCTCGTTCGTCGGGAGAGGGCACGTGTACCACCCGTGCCCGAGCTGGCCACAATTGTGGCAGACCGAGCCACCGCCGCTGGACCCGGTCGACGGCTGCTGCTATTGCTTTTGCGGTGGACCCTTGCCTTTCTTGTTCCGGCTCTTTTTCTTCTTTCCCGAAGATGATGAGGTAGCTGCGGCGGGGGAGGCGACGACCACGGAGGCGACGACAGGGGAGGTGACAGCAGGGGATGCAAGAGCCTCCGTGCGATGGAGCTCAGACTCCTGGCAAGCTTCCTTAATGCGGAGGAAGAGCTCGTATGCCCAGGGCATAAGGGTGCCCTGGGCCGCCATGGTGGAGAGCTCGTCTTGGGGGTAGTGCACGAAGACGTCTGCGTACGTACTGGTGGCGCCGTGCTTGATGGTAAGGAGCACGGACAGAGGAGGTAGAGCAGATTTGCCGAGACGAAGAAGGATGTCCTCGGCCCGCTGCCAGTAGGCAGTGACCGTCTCAGTCTCCCCCATGTGCAGGGAGTTGAATTCCCGGAGCAGACGGCTGATCTCAGCGTCGTTGGAGAGGCGATGGGGCCTGGTGAGGACGTGCCATGCGGCTGTAGGGTCTGGGATGTCGCCAGAGGTGAAGTGGCCGAGGAAAGGCTCTAGGGCTAGGCGGGAAGCTGGAGGGGCGACAGGGACGAGGGCACGAACGGTGCGACCAGTGTCATACAGCTGGTCGGCCTGGGTGGAGTCGTAAGGGAGGGTGTAGTATGCCCACAGGCCCTCACCTTGCGCCCAGATCCGGAAGCTGAGCTCCCAGCTCCGAAACTGCTCGCCGGCCTGAGGGGCGGCAGCGACGTCTCAAAGTCCTTCTGCTTGCGGCCGGCGCCTAGAGTGGGGCCAAGGACGGAGGTCACTGTGTGCCGCAAGCACTGAGTCTGCTGTTGTGCCAGGTAGTATGTGGCAGCAGACACAGCTGGGCTGGCGTGCCCTGGAGGGATGAATGGCGGCGGTGCACTGGTGGCAGTCTGGGAGGCTACTGGCTGCAGCGCTACAAGCTGCTGCGTCAAGATGGCAAGCTGTTGCTGAAGAGCAATGAGGGGATCCGGGTTGCCGCCAATGACACGAGTGGACTGCTATTGTTGCTGCTGCTACTACTGCAGTCGCTACAAGAAAGGGGGGGTAGGGGTCCCCCCAACAGAGGAGGACCCCTCCTCACCTGGGCTTCCAGCCATGGTTTGGTGTCCTTTGTGTTATTTTTGTCTTCGTGTTGCTGATATCAGCAGTGGCTTGGGACGGTGTGAATTCTACCCACCCCTTTTGTCTTCCCCCTTCCCTTTCTCCCCCTCTTTTTGTGTTTATTTTGTTGATGACGTCAGCAGTGATGTCAGAAGTGACGTCAGCAGAGGGGTGCTGACGTCAGCAGGGGCGGTTGTTGGGGCCGCCGCTTCTGCTACTGCTGCTGTTGCAGCCGCTACTGCTATTGCTGCAGCCGCTGCAGCAGCAGCTGCTGATGCTGCTACTGTTGCTACTATTTTAGTTGTTGGTGTTGCTGTCACTGTAGCTCCTGCTACTGCTAATGCAGGTGCTACTGCCGTTGCTGCTGCTACTGCTGCTGCTGCTGTGGCTGCAGCTGTTGCTGCTGTTGTGGCTGCAGCTGTTGCCGCTGCTGCTGTGGCTGTGGCTGCTGCTGCTGCGGCTGTAGTTGCAGCTGCATCTACTGCTACAACGAGCTGCTGCGACTGCTGTGGTTGCTGCAGCCCGCTGCTTATGCTGCACGCTGCTGCAGCTGCTACGTGCTGGAGCTACTACTTGCTGCTGCTGCAGGCTATTGTTGCGGGCTGCGGGGTGGGGGATTTATTTTGTTTCTCCTTCTCGTCGTTTTTTTTTCTTAGTTTCTTTTTCTTGTCACACCGGGTAGCAGCCCGCTGTCTACTACGAGCAGCGGGCTGCTGCTTGCTGGCAGTAGCAAGCTGTTGCTCGCTGGCATCAGCGGGCTGCTGCTTGCTACTCGCTCGCTGCGAGCTGTGAGCAGCAGCAGCCACGGCTGGCTGTTGCCAGCAGCTACTCGCTGTTGTTGCTACTACGGCTCGCTGCTGCAGCTGCTGTAGCCCACTGCTGCTGCTGTAGCTGCTATGTGCTACAGCTGCTGCTCGCTGCCGCTATGGGCTGTTGCTGTAGGCTACTATTGCGTACTGTTGATGCTGTAGCAGCTGCGAGGTGCTGCTGCGGGCTGCTGATGCTGCGGGCTACTGCGAGCTGCTCCTTCTGCCTGCTATTGCTGCTGCATACAGCTGTTGCTCGCTACTACTGCCACTGCTCGCTACCGTTGCCTGCGGCTGCCGCTACTGCAGGTTGCTGCTGCTGCGTGCTGGTGCCAATCATTGCACCTGGGTGACGTTGCAGCGTGCGTCATTGCCCGCATGTGTCAGACGCCGCCTGCCGCTCACCTCCTCGCATCACGCATGGGGGTCAGTGCTACCAAAAGATTTCGGCAGCATTTCCCCTGGCCCAGTGGCCGTGGGAAAAAATCTGACGCCGCCACCAGGCGGGTCCATGCTGCCGGAAAAAATCCGGCAGCATTTCCCCTCCACTGGCGCGTATGGGGGTCCGCCGGCGTTCTCTGGCACGTGTTCGCCAGTCTTCTGCTGCTGCTGCTGCTACGCTCTAGCTCTGAGACCAAGCTGGAAAACCTAGGCAGCAGGTTGGGGCAGCAGCGTTGTTGATGCAGCGTGCGGGCTTCCACGCTCGTTGCTTAAGTCAGCTGCCCCCTCAGTCTGCTGCTCTAGAGTATAAGTCTGGAAGCTCTGGGTTTGTTACTCAGAAATGCGCGCGCCAGAGTTAGCGCNGCGTATGGGGGTCCGCCGGCGTTCTCTGGCACGTGTTCGCCAGTCTTCTGCTGCTGCTGCTGCTACGCTCTAGCTCTGAGACCAAGCTGGAAAACCTAGGCAGCAGGTTGGGGCAGCAGCGTTGTTGATGCAGCGTGCGGGCTTCCACGCTCGTTGCTTAAGTCAGCTGCCCCCTCAGTCTGCTGCTCTAGAGTATAAGTCTGGAAGCTCTGGGTTTGTTACTCAGAAATGCGCGCGCCAGAGTTAGCGCCAGAAGCAGCTAAAAACTGAAAGTAACTGGATAGGAATGAAGAACGAGCAACAATGGGAGACCCCTCCAAGTTCTAGCTCCCCCCACTAGTGTAGAACTTGTTATTCCGCTAACCAGCCAATCAAAAAATAGTCTTAGACCTATTTTCTGGCAGGCAGGGTTTTCTTGGTGAGCCCTGCTAGACGCCCGACAGCCCAAAACCCAGGCGTCGTCCGTTTTGCCTGAAAACTGGACCATACCATAGTACCGACGCTGCGAATGCAGTCGTTTGGTCAGAATCAGCTAGAAAAATTGTAGCGAGGAGTTATGGCTGCCCGAACCCGGGCAGTGCCTACGACAGTCAGCGACGCCAAGCAGGGCCACACAGCAGGAGACACGGACCCTAGGCATAGCATGACGATGCAAATGCAATGCCACAACCAGAAATAGAGCTGAGTGCATGGAAACATCATCTGCAGTGGCAGCGACCGCAAGCGGCTCGACCACCGCGGAGGCCTGCCGATGGATCTGAGCACATCGCCGTAGGGAGGAGGCTTTAGTGAACGGTGTGTGGGCCTCAGCGCGCGTCGGCTCCACCGCGCGACACTCCAGCAGTGTCGAGTCTCGCCGTCAGTCATCTGCACGCCGATGTACACAAGCCGGGAGGACACAACACAGTACAAATTAGAGATGCGCGAAAAGCAACAGTTCCTTCATTGGGAAACAAGTTCAAAGGAATACATCTGCACAAATGCCATCATGGACCTCCACTGACAATCCTCTCTTGAACCTGAGGAGGAAGTGAATGCAACTGACTAATGATGTCGCAAGTAGGGTACAGCTGCCCTGGCTTGCAGCAATCTGGGGCAAAAAATCGCCCACATGTCTGGCACTGTTGTCACATGTCGCTGTCGACATCGTAAAAGATAGCACCATCCTCTTTTGCATCTTCCTAGCACGCTTGACTCGAGGAAGCTTCCTAGCACGCTTGCCATTGGCTGAGCGTCAGCGCTCAGCCAGCTCGCGTTGTCCACACAGGTCGGACGCAAAACAGCAAGGGTTTGGCTAGACGTGACACAGTGTCAAATATGTCTCCATCAATAAGTACATGCAGAGAATGGTAACAAATGACAAGTCCACGGCATGAATACCTGCCACGGCGCACGACAAGTCTCGCACGCGGCAGTGCAAGGTCTATCCTAAAACCGGCCCAAAGACATTGTTTTGGCCGTAACTCTACGTAGACAAATAAAAAACCCAACGCCATCTGCAACCTACAGATGCAGAATCTTGAGCCAGAAGTGTCGATTGGTCACACACATAAGTCCAGCACCGATCGGTGGACAGACCATGCAAAACATGCAAATATGGCTCAAGAGCCAGTCCACCGAGAAGATTCTAGCGTCTGCAGAAAAACCGCAAAGCACCCCGGCAAGCACCCAGGACGTCGTGGCAGCTAGTGGGTGGAGCCACTACTCGTTGGTGCTCCGACGCCAGCTGTGTTCGCATCAAGGATAGGCTGCAGAAAAACTACATAAGGTCCGAGACACCATCCACGACGCTGGGGCAGCCGTCGGTCAACTCCGAGTGGGTGGTCCATTTCCTGCCGACGCGCCGGTGTCTCCGGGGTCCGCATCGGGGATCATGTCGCCATGCTCTCCTGTACCGCTGCTCTCCTAGCCATCGCTCATAACGGGTGGAAGCCACACACACCAACATTCCCCCTGGCTGACACAACTATCAACACAACAATGGCTAAGCGAAGGCAAGGAAGGATGGCTCAGGCAACCAATCAAGCATACCACAACATAGGGTCTCCTTGTGTCAATGGTGCATCCCACAAAGTGCCCGGGTCTTGACCATGCAAGAAGTCAATGACACACCTACGTGTCAAACATCATGGAAGAGAGATAGAGAAACAAGGTCTCCTCGTGACCCCGAAAACGTCTCCGGGTGTCCGAGTCTTGACCATACCATGCATTCATAATACATAACACATGGAGGCAATGGGTCTCCACGTCACACCAGTAGAACTCAGTAGGTGCGCGGGTCTCGACCAGCATCACCACGACCATAGCATGGTCGCACACCCCAAGTAACCTCACTGTCCTCAAAAGAGTGTCAGGTCAAAGCCCACACACCAACACCCCCCCTGGGCTGTAGAGGCTGACAGTACGAGCAAAGCTAATAGCTGCTCCCAACACGATCCCTGAGGAGGGAGCACAGCTCCCCCATGACCACATACCTTTGCAGAGCAATAGCAAGGGTGAGGACGATGCTGGTGGGGTATGCTCGCAGAGGGCTTCACCCCGGACCACCGTTGCCGCTTTCGTTGTTGCTATCGTCGTTGTTGTTGTCGTAGTCGTCAATGATGTCGTCACCTGCAGATGTTACTGGTGCACTGCTAAGGATCTCCTCCAAACGAATCGCCTGTTGTATGGCTTCCAACTGGTCAGCTGCACATTGCCTCGTGGCCTCAGCAGCATCAAGGCGTGTGTAGAGCTCAATGAGCTCTGACGCGACAGCCGACTCGCTGGCTGCATCTGCGACATGTAGGCGGTCAGTCGCAAAACGAACCTGACGGTGGACCTTGATCGTGTGCGCATCGGCACAAGCCAGATCCTCATGCAGCCTCGCGGTCTCATCCTTTAGGAAGGAGTGGAGTTGTGCCTGCTCGTCGCACAAGTCGACATCCTCTATGTCAGTCGTAGACTAAAGTGTCACCTGGCCACGAGCTGCTGGCAGGGTGTGGGCGCAAGACAATGAGTCATAGCGTAAATTGTCTGGGGTTGTAGGAATGGCTGCTGCTAAGGCATCTGCTTCTCGTGACACACCTGTTGCTTGGCCGTCAGCTGTTGGCCGACCATCGGCATGTGTAGGTACATCTGCATCTGTAATGTCGCCGCGGTCATCGAAGGTGCGGCCAGTACCGTGGTGCTCGTCGGGACACCTAGTGCGCAGCCCATCATCTACCTGCTGCTCAAGGTCCGCCTGTCCCAGACATGCACCCTGTGGAGACCAGTCAGCTGCCTCGAGACGCATGTGTACATCCTCCACACACTCCTCGACAGCCTGTCGTACTAGAAAATCTGTAGTATAACAGTAGCTACTGGCCTCCCGGAGCTCGGCCACGAGACTTTGCACGTGCACCTCCACTCTAGCCACGGCTATCTCCTAAGCGTCCATCGTGGAGCTCAGGCGCTCGGCGCAGGCGCTCATCGTCATTGTGTCTTTGTCTGGAACTGCCATGGTGTCAGAAATGCTAGTCAAAGAATCCATGAGCCGGAGATCCACATCTCGCTCTGCGTCCTCCACCATGGCTGCTGCAAGCTCATCAGGTGTTGGCGACGTATCGCACACATGGACGTCTGCTGCCGTATAGGGGTCATCCTCTGCTCGTGCTATAGCTTTTTCAAATATGACAACACACTAGGCCTCTATGTCTGTCACCGACTCCGTGTCTGACCAATTCCACATGTATGACTCGTCGTCCTCACAAGGAGGGGGCGTCTGCCCCCTCCTGGCGGTCCACATGTTCCTGTTGTCGAGCACTATCCCGCACATCAATCATGTGCTATTCTGTGGTCGTCGATGAGCACTCCAACCCCCCACCGGCCAACGGAGTCGCAAAAACCACAAGGGAGTGGTGCACCAACCCCGCGACTGAGGACGAGGAAAACGGCTCTGCTGCACCTGCTGCCACCACCATAGCAGCTGCTATTGTCCTGGCCATTGTCAGGGTATCAACGGCCTCTGCTGCCTCTCCCACTCCCTCCGCCACATTGGCTGCAAGCTCCAACTCGATCTCTGAAGCTGACTCTGCGTCAGACCACTCCTCCTTGGACGAACATTCCTCCATCATAGCGAGAGAGTCTGTCCCCTTCAGATGATGCACCAACTCAGTTTGTCGTAAGTCTCCGTCTGCTGCCTCAGTCCTTGACTCTAAGATAGTCGGTGGTGGACACTCCATCCCCCCTACGACTGACACACCGCCACAAGGTGGAAGGGGGTGACATACCAATCCCACAACCGAGGACGATGGAAGCGGCTCCTCGGTAACGTCCATCACTACTGGTGATGTTTTTGTCAGTACTGCTACTACTGGCTGGGCACGTTGAGCCTATTAAGCAATGCGCTGTCTTGCTCGACGAGTGCGTGCATGAGGGGTGCCGACAGAAGAGACAGCTAAGATAGTGACGGGGTCAGAGGTCGGGATGACACCGACTGCCTCTAGGACAGAGCGAAGGGCGTCGAATGTGGAGCTGAGGTCAGGTGGCAAGGGATCGACAGGTGACAACACAGTAGGAGGTGAGGATGGCGAGGAGGGAGACAGGAGTGTCTGCAACGATATGGTGGTAATGGACCGCTCAGTGACTACATGGTCTGTGAGTTGTTGCACCATGCGCTTTTGATCCCGGAGCTCAGCGTACATCAACGCCATAGCTCCACTGAGGGGTGCCACGGTATCGGCGGAAAACGTGTCAGAGTTGGATGGTGAAAACGAAGGGTGGGACCGTATCCAAGGCAGTCGCCACCACGTAGGATGCTGGCGACATTGGCGCCATCCATGGTGTCGATCCCCATAGCAGTAGCAGGCAAAGCCGTTGAACACCTGAGGCGTATGCCACGGCTCAAACTGCCACAATGGACGCGTCGTGTATGACGTATGCAGAGCCGGTGCCAACCACGGTGCCTGCTAAGCTCCCTGCCACGCCAGTCTTCTCATCTCTAGAGTTCGGCATGGGTGAGTGCACACGACACTTGCTCCCGCTAGCACAAGGCCACGGGGGGGTGGGGGGTGAGCAATCGAAGCACAATCTCTCAGACATGCTGCGACTCTGTGAAGAGGATGACCACTACCACACTAGTGGTGTGCTGTTGTGCGACTGCTCCACAATTGCTATACTGCAATCGCTTGGCAAACACAATGTGCAACCTCAAGTCGCCTTCGGTGCTGATTCTACATCAGGTGTTGTTGTCAGCCAACGGTTGTGGCCTGAAGCCACCTTCGCTGCTGATGCTACTGTTGCAACTCTCGCGACGGCTGCTACCGTAGCGGTTCCGGTCGTCAGCCAACGGTGGTGGCCTCAAGCCACACTACAAGGTAAAGTGATAACAAAGAAAAGAACTCATCCCTTTTTTCTGGTTCCACCTCCTCGGGTGTCGCCTTTGGGGTTGTTCTGGGGTGCCTCACTCTAGGACTCCCCACTCCTTTATCTCTCTCTCTCTCTCTCTCTCTCTCTCTCCCTCTCTCTCTCTCTCTCTCTCTCTCTCTCTCT
>SZWC01015530.1:16620-36266 GCA_023375785.1 Penium margaritaceum | reverse complement strand
TTCTCTCTCTCTCTCTCTCTCTCTCTCTCTCTCTCTCTCTCTCTCTCTCTCTCTCTCTCTCTCTATCTCTCTCTCTCTTCTTTGTCGGCTTGCTCAATCCTTGCCTTGAGGCCTGCTCCCCCCCCCTCCCTTTCATGTGCAGCCGCCTCGAGGCCGCCCGACGGCCTCCCCTGTCCCTCTCGGCCGGCAAGAGGCCGGCGTTTGGCCGGCATGCGCCGGTGCACGCGCCAGCTCGTGCGCTGGTGCTCGGCCGGTGCTGTATCGCGCCCCCACTGGGCACGACAGGCCCAACCAAGGCACCCAACCCCCGGATGGGTCCCTCATGCCGGGTCCCCCTCATGCCTGAAAGCAGTAGTTGCTGCAGCAACTGCTGCTGCGGTTGCCGTAGCAAGTGTTATTGCTGCTGCTTCCGCAGCTGTTGCCTGTTGCTACTATTGTTGTAGCTGCTACAGAGGTTGTTGCCTGCTACGACTACTGCTAAAAATGCTGCAATGGCTGCTCTTGCAGCTGCTCGCTACCAGTGCTATTGCTACGGCTGCTGCCCGCCGCTGCTGCTGCTACAGGTGTGTGCTACCACCGCTACTGCTGCGGCTGCTGCTCGCCGCCGCCGTTGCAGCTGCTTTTGCGCTTGTTGCCTGCTGCTGCTGTTGCGGCTGTTGCCTGCTGCTGTTGCTATAGTTTGTGTGGCAGTTGTTGCGTTGCTGTTGTAGCTTGTGGTTGTTGATACCACCGCTGCTGCAAGCTGCTGCAGCCGTTGCATGCTGGCAATGCTCGCAGCCACTGCCACAAGGTGCTACTACGAGTTGCTTCTCCTTCTTCTTTTTCTTATTTTTTGTAAACTCCGGTAGCCAGACACGGCTGCTGCTGCCACCCGGTGATGCTGCTATTGTGGTTGCTGCCTGTAGTTGCTATCGTTGTAGGTGCTTACCGCCGCTTATCGCTGTTACGACCGTTGTTGCTTGCGGCTGCCACCGTTGTCTCCGCTACCTCCCCTCCACTGCAATGTAGTCGTGGTGGGTCCCTCCAGGGTCTACTACTGCTGCTATGGGTGGCTGCCGCTGCTGCCACTCACTACTGCTGCTGCTGCTGTGTCTCTACTACGTAGCACAACGAGTTGTGGCTCGTCTGCTCTGATACCAAGAGACAATTCCAGGAAGCTTCCTAGCATGCCTGCCGCTAGCCGGGCATCAGCGCTCAGCCAGCTCGTGGCGTCAACACAGGTCAGACACGAAACGGCAAGGGTTTGGCTAGACGACACAAACACAGTGTCAAATTTACTTCCATAAATAAACACATGTAGAGAGAGATAACAAATGACAGGTCCACAACATAAATACCTGCCGCAGTGCATGACGGGTGCAGGAGTGCAAGGTCTGTCCAAAAACCTGCCCAAAAACATTCTTTTGGCCGTAGCTCTGCGTAGACAAATTTGAACGTCACACCATCTGAACCTACTGATGCAAAATCTCGAGCTAGACCCGAAGACTGGTCACACACATAAGTCCGGCAACAATTGGTGGACAGACAATGGAAGATATGCAAAATGGGCTCAAGAGCCAGTCCACCGAGAAAACTCTAGAATCCGCAGAAAAACTGTAGAGCACCCGGGCAAGCACCCAGGACGTCATGGCAGCTCTCTGGCAGCTTCTGGTGGGTGGAGCCATCACTCGTCGGTGCTCTGATGCCAGCTGCGTCCGCATCAAAGATAGGCTGCAGAAAAACAATAGAAGGTCCAGGACAGCATCCACGACATTGGGGCAGTCGTCGGTCAACTCCGAGTGGGTGGTCCACTTCCTGCCGACGCGCCGGTGCCTCCGGGGTCCGCATTGGGGAGCATATCGGCGGGCTCTCTTGTATCGGTGCTCTCCTGGCTGTCGCTCATGTCGGGTGGAAGCCACACACACCAACACTCCCCCTGGCTGACACAACTGTCAACATAACGATGTCTGAGCAAAGGCAAGGAAGGATGGCTCAGGCAACCAATCATAGCGAGTACCGATGAAGCATACCAGAGCATAGGGTCTCCTCATGACAATGGTGCATCCCACCAAGTGTCAGGGTCTCGACCATGCAAGAAGTCAATCACACACTTACGTGTCAAACATCATGTAAGAGAGACAGATAAACAAGGTCTCCTCGTGGACCCGAAAATGTCTTCGAGTGTCCGGGTCTCGACCACACCATGCATGGATTATACTTAACACATGGAGGCAATCGGTTTCCACGTCACACCGGTAGAACTCACCAGGTGCA
Source organism: Penium margaritaceum (assembly GCA_023375785.1). NCBI lineage: Eukaryota > Viridiplantae > Streptophyta > Zygnematophyceae > Desmidiales > Peniaceae > Penium > Penium margaritaceum. The sequence goes on along the minus strand of SZWC01015530.1, from coordinate 34,013 downwards.
CGGGTCTCGACCAGCATCACCACGACCATAACATCGTGCCACACCCCAAGCTACCTCGCTGTCCTTAAAAGAGTGTCAGGCCAAAGCCCACACACCAACACATGTCGCTATCGACATCGTAAAAGATGACATCATCCTCTTCTGCGTCTTCCTCCGTAACACTTGAACCGGCACATGAATCATCTTCCACAGGACATGTGCAGTACTACAATTTGGTGACTTGGGTGCGACTACCCACAGACCACAACTTGAGGAAGAAATATGCAGTACAGACTCCAGCAAAGAAGGAGAGAAGAATAGGCTTTACTTCCATGTAGTCTAAGTGTTCCATAGTAACGTTGCTGAGCCTTGAACACAAGTGTTGATCATTGTTGTAGTTGTAAAACAATGAAGGTGGAAAGAGGTTGAACACTGCTACTCTCCTGTTCCTTTAATACGTTGTTCAATTATGCTATGGATACATTTGATATTATTTCAAGAAAGTTTTACATGTCGTACCCACAACATATAGATATGAGGAGAATGGCTTTCAAATAGGATTTGAACATGTATGCGAGTTCCAACCAAGGACAGCCCACTCAAAAACGTAATATGGTGCATCTTGAGCTCTTGGGGCTTCTCTCTGTCTTGGGCCACGTGCTGTCTAACCCGCCCCTCAATGAATCCTTCAACTATGAAACCTTCAGGCCTCCTGTAATCTGACCACCTGGTTGCAGAGTGTAGACAGTGTCACTTGCATATACTAGGGAAATATTAACATGAAACACATTTCATGAAGTCAAATCTAAAGCTACACAGGATGCAAAGAATGAATTCAGGGGACCTGCTTGGCACTTACATGCACGTGTCACCATCCACCTTGTCAGCCTCCTCATCCCATGTGTGTTCAAGGTTGCAAGCTTCCGCTAGTGCCGCTCCCACTCATGTTGTTGTCTCAAATCTTCGTACATGTCCTTGTCCTCTTCTTTGTCTTTAGAGTAAGGAACGATGTACCTCTCACTTCTACACTTCTTATTCTCCTGAGTCGTACGTTGTGACATTCTCTGGATCATAGAGTGGCCCTGCACCTATGCCCGCAGTAGCTCCTAGTGGAGCTGCTCTAGTAGCCTGTGATGTAGAGGGTCCAGCACAACCAACTGCTGCACCTGTAGGTGCTACACCCCCTGCTGTATTGAAGCCCATTATACTTGTTCCCGACACTGTTCATGCAGCTGCATGGGCAGAAGCAAGGACTGGTGCTAGTCCTTCTTGCTTCTGCCCATGCAGCTGCCCAGCCTGTTCCAATTGCACCAGGCCCCTCACCCTCTGCTCCACCTGTCCCACCGGTCCCCGTGCCTGCTCCCTCTCTCCCCCGTGCCCCAGCACCTTGCTTAGGTAGCCTGGCACCCTCTGCTACTCCTCCTTCACTTCTAGGTAGGCCGGGATAGCGTCCGGCCGCTGTTGCTGCGTAAATGACCTCTNAGTGGAGCTGCTCTAGTAGCCTGTGATGTAGAGGGTCCAGCACAACCAACTGCTGCACCTGTAGGTGCTACACCCCCTGCTGTATTGAAGCCCATTATACTTGTTCCCGACACTGTTCATGCAGCTGCCCAGCCTGTTCCAATTGCACCAGGCCCCTCACCCTCTGCTCCACCTGTCCCACCGGTCCCCGTGCCTGCTCCCTCTCTCCCCCGTGCCCCAGCACCTTGCTTAGGTAGCCTGGCACCCTCTGCTACTCCTCCTTCACTTGTAGGTAGGCCAGAATAGCGTTCGGCCGCTGTTGCTGCGTAAATGACCTCTTCTGTGCACTCAAGTTGACTCAACAGTAGGTTGGCCGCAGCAGCCGCTGCACCTCCGACAGATGGAGTGTTGGGGCACTTTGACTTCTNCCATGCAGCTGCCCAGCCTGTTCCAATTGCACCAGGCCCCTCACCCTCTGCTCCACCTGTCCCACCGGTCCCCGTGCCTGCTCCCTCTCTCCCCCGTGCCCCAGCACCTTGCTTAGGTAGCCTGGCACCCTCTGCTACTCCTCCTTCACTTCTAGGTAGGCCGGGATAGCGTCCGGCCGCTGTTGCTGCGTAAATGACCTCTTCTGTGCACTCAAGTTAGTTCAACAGTAGGTTGGCCGCAGCAGCCGCTGCACCTCCGACAGATGGAGTGTTGGGGCACTTTGACTTCTTGTGCCCACGGACACCACACTCCGGGCCGATGTATTTTTTCTTCTTACAGTCCTCCCGCTCCCACCTTGCACTCCTGGGGTGGCCTGGTCCATGCTTGGGTCGGGGCTGCCTCAACAACTTGTCTTCTTGATGTTTTAGGTGGATGGGGTTGAAGCCGTGCATGGGGTGATTGTACGTTTGGCGGTGTGCCATGCGGGATCGATGCACGTCCACCAAGGGCTCCGGATTTTCACCCCTCCCAATCATGAACGCACACGCATGCCCACAAGGCTGACCCCACTGCTTCCACCCACCGCATGTGCACGTTCTCTCTTACACGTTCACTTGGCGCCACCGGTTGCTCGGCCCAGTAACTGTGGCCAAGTGCGGGCCCTCCTCTTCCACCTCGTAGTCCGTGCTGCTAAAGGACGTGTGGAGCATGCGCTTATTTGGAGTTGGCATGAACTGGCCCTTCACTAGCTTGTTCAGATCATAGAGATCTGCAAGTAAATTCTGTAACCACGTATACAGATCCACGAAGTAGTACAAGGGAAACAGCTTCCACACCTCCACAAGGAAGTTGTTCAAAGACTCGGGAGTGTTGGAAGTTGTGTGCCCGCCAAGTCCAACGTGGCAGTACAGTCTGCTCCACTGCTCCTTTGGGATGTCGCCCTCCCCTTAGTTCCCAGCAGCATGACAACAGCACGTGGGGCAACACGGCGCAGCTGCTCCTTGCACCTCTGCCACTCAGCCTTTGTCAGCGCATGTGCCAACCTCCAAAACTAGTACCCGCCTGCTTTTCATGTTTCTGCCACAAATTCTCCCTCAAATGGAAGGCATAGTAGCTGTGCTGGGATTTGGGCAGCTTCTTGACCACAGCCTTGAGCAGCCCTTTGTCACGGTCACTGATGACCACAGTGCCCTCCAGCATGGCCGTCGGGTGTGCCAAAGACAAGTGGAAGCAGAACCACTTCCAATTGTCTTCGTTCTCACCGCTGACCATGGCCCAAGCCATGGACACGGCATTTTCATTGGCGTCAAAGAACTGGCAGATGAGCAACACTCGCTTATGCTTACTTTTCATATGCGTGCCGTCAACGGTGAGGAGCTGGCGACAGTGTTGAAATTATAGGTGGTGGCGCCGAGCGCAACAAATGCATGATAGAAAGATGTGTCTTTTGTGGCCTCGGCAACGCCATGGGTGTTGAGATCCACGCACATGAGCTGCAAGTTCAAAGAAATATGAACAGCCAGATTTCCACCCTTAAGCGGAGGACATCAATGACACGAGAGACATGTTGTACTTCATCACAATATGCTCACCTCCTCACAATACACTGGAAACAGGGACCAGGTCCTTGTCCTTCGGCCCCATCATACGCTCTTGCATTTTTTACTTCGTGCGGTAGAGAGCGTTCTTGTCAGCCTCCTTGCCGGTGCTCTTCTTCACCACGGGCTCAAGGATCTTCACGTTGGCCATGGGGTTGCACTTCAACATGGACGCAATCTGCCGGCTTATCCACCGTGCTATTCTTTCTATCACCTTCTCCCATATCCGGAAAACAGTGGTGTCCCCCACGAACTGGTCGACATTGCCATGGCATGCCGTGCATTGGCATGGGCCTTTTACAGCCACGGACACTTCTTGTCCTTCCACTTTCCACAGCGTGCCTCAAAGCGAATCTTCTCGCTCCAAAGCCACCGCATGCTCATGCGGTTGGCTATGGCGTAACTTTCAACTGCGGCCCTAGCCTCCTCCATCATGGAAACCTCCATGCCGGGCGGGAAGAGATCTGTTATCTTGCGCCTTTTTGGAACCAAGTCATCTGGTTCATCATCCAAGGAAACTACATAGTCACAAATACAGAACGCAAGTTGAAATATAAACATGGAACCACACAGCATGCATGATGAAGTACAACACCACCCATCATGAATTACCATGGCCATGAATCCCACAGATGAGACGAAGACTGCTATTCATGAGCTGTTCAAGTAGGATAATTAGGACATGGGCTTGTTGTTCTCACTCCAAGTCCTTGTCATAAACTTGGACTTGGGATGGGGAAGTGAGACCTGGCTAGTCGTGCGTTGTTGCAGAGGTGCCACGTGATGGTGTGATGGGTGGTGGGCCATGGGACCTACGTTTACGGCTGGCTTCCCAGCTGAGTTGTGCCGCCATACTGAGATGAATGGGATACAATGTAAAACAATTCAGAACCAAAAGTATGATGTACCCACTCTCACCAGGTGTGGAAGCGTCCCCCATCGTGAGTGGCCCATGGCACAGACAGGACAGGAGCCGGGTACGCTCGCTCTTTGCGAATGACAAACGACAACACAGAGATTGAGAGACTAACGAGGAAAACAGGGCAGACACAATGGTTGCGTAGTACAAAACGATAGATAATGTGACTAGAAACCTGCGCGTTTGGCACAGGGCATTTCTCTCGTAGGTTTGACTCAATTCACCTGGGTCCGACGGTGATGTCCTCGTAGAACATGATACATTGACCACATGCATATCGATGTGTCGACATCAACCATGACCTCAGGCGAGGCCAGGATTTGTCGCGGTATGTCCAAACTGTCAGCGAGGCTTGTGACAGACTGGCACGAGATAACATGTCAACTCCATAATGTAAGGTTGTGTTCGAGAAGGGGAGAGCTACACACGAGAGGTTGCACACTCGTGGAGGAGAAAATATTTATAGAAAGCAATACCCCCTCCTTTTGAACATGGAAACCGGAGTAACATCAAGCAATTCTCTTAGCCTCGGCACATCATTAGACGACCATGTACAAAAAAAAATCCTTTGGATTCAGTGCAAGACATAATCGAGCAGTGGTCCGACGTGACGACAGTATCCGTCACTACATTCCAATGTGAAAATAAAAACGGTTTCGTCCTCTGAAAAATTCATGCCATATCAGCCTCATAACAAATCAATGATATGCCGGATATGTCTTTCATTATGTTGCGTGCATCGATATCGTGGAAGTTAACTCTGGAGCGCTGGACATGTCATGGTTATGATTGAAGTTGGTGGATATGGCATGGTTACCATTCAACTTGTGGATATGCTGATGCTTGCGTGGATGTACCAGCTATAACGCTTGTTGAAATACGAAGGGTTTCCATGTATCCACTGATTGTGCGTATAGGACCCCCATAACCACAAGTTTTTGCATCAGTCCGCCATATCCACTGTTATGCCAAACAGAGTGTAGATGGTGAACAAGTATGATTTGTGACTTACCATGGATGATCGAAGTCTCGACACACGGTGGGCTATTTGTGCAATGACAGAAATGCCCACTAGGGAAGACTAGGGACTTGTGTACATCTGGTACATACCACTTTCTCCCATTTTCGCTGCGACGTCCCGACGCGCGTACAGATGTAGCCCGGGGACGGCAATAATATCCGTCGATCAGATGATCGACGTCGATAAGGTTGCCATAGGGTTCCTAGCTTTCATGCGCATCATCATAGCCATCCCACTTAACAAGATATTCTGTCTTCTTGCCCCATCATCGATGACTGAGGATGTCCTTGATGACGTACTTAGTATTCTCGTGCACTTGTACAGGAGGAGGGTGAGGCACATCCCTGTCGGGAAAGTTCTCGCCAGGGTCCTGGTAGTACGTAGGTTTACTGATATGGAACACCGGGTGAACTTGCATTGTGTGAGGTTGTTTGAGTCGCGCAACGTTGGAGTTTGAGCTTTGAACAGTCAGCTTCGTGGAGTTTGATCTTTGCGGAGCTGAGGACAACTTTGTCGCCGAAAGCAAACACGTCGTCGCTACGATATTGGTCGGCTGCTCTCTTCATTGTTGCTTGTGTCTTTGCAAGTGTCTACCATGCTTCGTCCCAGATGGTGGAGAAATCGCGGCGTTGGATGGTGATTGCAAGAATGTTGCTTTGGCTGTGAAGTCCAACTGGTGTGGTGGGAATTCTGTCATACACCACTTCAAGCGTAACTTTACCCATTGCGCTCCACGTCGTCGAGTTGAATGCAAAGTAAGTTGTGAGACGGCAACACCATCGGCAAGCTGCACCAGCGCCATGATTCACCTGAGATCCCCTCGTCCCCTGTACTAGGGTGGACAAATCCTATTGTTCAGTTCTTTTGTATGAGTATTTCTACAATTAAAGGATGTGAGATCAATACCACCATATTGTTCAGTTTTTATGCGTATCTTCCTACAATTTTTTTTGGGCCTCCAACAACAATCCGTGTAGTTATAAAGTTGTGTTTGACCTCAAGAATAGTTTATTGTACCAATACTGTCCTTCTTGACCTATCTAACCCCTCTCTACTCGTGCCAATGTCCCCCGCAACCCCCTCCTTTGCAAACATTTCCACCTCTGATCTACGACCTTGATCTTTGACCTCTACATCAATTGGTCAGCATAGGTTAACTCACCATGGTCAAACAGGGACCACCGTATATAAGTTTTGGCCATTCATAAAGCACCATTCTAAAGAGCCACAAACTACCAACTTCCTCTTCCAGGTGACCTCTCTCTTTTCTTTCACACAGCACACCTTAAATAATGATTTGGAAATCCAACCATATAAGAGCACACTCATTCAAAGTCAGAAGTTGGTAGTGGGATAGGAAGAAGAAAGGACAGAAACCAGCCAGCCCTGCTTTGTCAATAAAAACATACTTTCTTGCATGAATGAGACATAGTTTTAAGTCATTTTTGGACATCGTGAGAGTAAATCAACATGCTTCATGCAACACATCACGAATAAAGCAAAGTTGAACATACACAATTTCAACAACGCCAAAGTCACTGACAAGGATTGTGGCACAGACAACGAAGATGATAGCACCGCCAATGATGTTCATGACGACGAGGAGTACATAAAAAATGACGACATCGACAATGATGTCTAGGATAACGAAAGCCAAAGACAAGGACTATGCAAACATGCATGCATACATACCTTCATAAATACATAAATACATACAGACATACATACATACATACATACATACATACATACATACATACATACATACATACATACATACATACATGCATGCATGCATGCATGCATGCATGCATACATACATACATGCATACATACATACATACATACATACATACATACATACATACATACATACATACATACATACATACATACATACATACATACATACATACATACATACATACATACATACATACATACATACATACATACATACATACATGCATACACACATACACACATACATGCATGCATGCATGCATGCATGCATGCATGCATGCATGCATACGTACAAACATACAAGTACGTTGGTGGAGGCAGAGTCAACAGGTGGCATAGAGGGCGCAGGTGAGAGGACGACAGGTATTGAATGACCCGAAGACAACAGAGGAAGAGACTCAATCGAAGGGAAATAGCCAAGGGGAGCATAGTGGTGCAGGAAATGAGCCATGCATAGAGAAGAACAGAAGGAATGACAGAAGGAGAGGAGGAGTTGGCCTCCGACCGAAGCTCCAAGGGGAGAAAAGTGGGCCAGTCAGATTGAGGAGGCCGAGAGCCTCCTCCAACCCGAGAGGGCAAAAGAAGAGGAGGAGAGGATGAGGGATTAGAGTGAGGATTTTCACGTTCAAACAAGTGTTTATAGAAAAGAGCATCACGCGACATGACCACACGACAGTGCACAAGATCCAAAAAGTGCAAAACTTTGGAGAAAGAAGAAACCCTGAGAAATACACAAAGCCGGCTACACGGAGACACTTATTGTCACGGTGGTCAGAAGGGAGCCAGACATAGTTGACAAAGTCCTTTACTCGGGCAAGATGAAGTTTAGCACAACGACCCGTTGACTGCTCAAAGAGTGACATGGCGAGGGAGAGGACTGTGATGAACATGGTTCCACACCCATGTCATGTAGGACATGGTTTCAAAGGCGAAGTGGTTTGACTGGCCACAGGAAGATAGAAGCGAGGGTGCGGTTCCAGCGTTTAGACACGCTGTTTTTTTGCTGCGTGTAAGGGGTAGATGACTCCATGGAGACACAACAAATTTCAAGAAAAATCACCACCTTAATCCCAGCAAAAGACGTTTAAGGGACAGAGGCAGGCGCGCTCGGCCTTGGGGAGCCAGATCTCACGGACCTCAGTCACGTCATCCTTGTGACATAGGGCAAAGACCTAGCGATAGCGAGAGAAGAAGTTAGTCAAGAAAAGGTCGTGCGACCAAGACCTTCTAGAAATCCATGAGGCAAGGGATCCAAGAAATCAGCATGCACAAGGTTAAGGGGATGAGAAGTGGTGGATTCAGCTGTTGTGAATGGAGAGTTGTGCCTCTTGCCACGAGCACAGTCCAGGCAGGTGGATGAGCAAGGGGGCACAAACATGGCAGATTCAAGGCCAACCACAGGTTGGAGGCAGAGGAGATGCAAAGGAACACAGAAGAGATCACCATAGTATACACCACGGAGAACCACATGGCCAGAGGAGCAAACAAAGACAGTTCCAATGCTCTGCCTAGACGAGAAGTCCATGACCTGGTTGTCAAGGGTGCTGAAAGAGAGAAGGCTATCCTCTGGGTCCAGAACATGTAGAACGTCAGGGAGAAAAAGATCCCACCCAAGGCCAACAAAGCGCACTACATCGACACTCTAAACTGGAAGAAGTTGGCCTGAGCTTGTGCTAAAAAAGCAAACGATTCCAAAAGAACCGAGAGAGATAAAGGACGACCAAAACCAGGTCATGTGGTGAGTAGCCCCAGAATCAATGATCTAGAAACTTTCACATACACGGGCAGAGGGTAGAACAAGACCGACAGCATCAATGTCGCAAGGAGGAACAAAAGAAGGTTGACCAAGACAATGGGGATAAGTGCAGAACTGCCAATCCTCAATCCACGGTCATCAGGCAAGGCCCCCTCAACACAACTCGATGATGCACCACAAAGGGCTCCATCCGACTCATGAACAAGGGAACGAGACTGGCCACTTACACCCTAATCTCCCTGAGGATGAAGCTAGAGGAGTTCTGTGAGGCGACGCTCAAGGACTCTCTCCTCATCGCCACAATCAAAATGACGGTCAAAGGAGTGTGCGTCATTGAAGAGTCCGTTGTCACGGGGCCAGGCAGGTGCAGTGTAGTGGACCGTTGGGGATCCATAGTAGGTGGGACCTCAGGCCCGAGGCACCCAATCCCAAGAACCTGGCTGAGAGAGAGCCGGCTGAAGAGGGATGATAGTGGTGCTAAGGATAGAGACAGAGGAAGAGGAAGATGACGACAGGGCCATGGTAGTGGCCGCTGTAGTACTAGGAGAAGAGATGATGCCGGTGCGAGCCCAATGGACACGCATGGTGGATGTGAGACCTACATCATCAAAAGGTGCCGGACACTTCGGAACAGAGTGTCCAGAGGCACTACAATTCCAGCACGTGGCTGCATCGGGCACAGAAGGTGTGTCAAAGGCTTTGCCACCGCGGCCACGGCCCTTGTCCCGGCCATGCCATTTCCCACCTCCCCCGCTGCGTCGACTACCTTGAGTTCTGTGGGCCAAGGCAGTGGAGTTGGAGGAATATGTACAGGATGAGGAGGTGGAGGCTACAGAGGACAAGGTGGATGCAGTTTTGACGGCGGCAAGTGCGGCCAGGTGAAGGCTCTTGTTCTGCAAATTGCTCCATCATTCGGTGAGCGGAGCAGTTGTAATCTCATATAGTAGCCTAATGTCAGGGGGTGAATTGGCAAGGACGGGTGCAGCAGCAAGACGCTCGAATTCAGACTGGAAAAAATGGAAGTACAGGTCCGAGAGCTCTAGGATGAGACCAGTGACAATGGACAGACAAGCAGAGAGGGGATCGGGGGGCGCCATCCCTAAATCACGAAGGAGACACAGGCTGCGCACCCAATACTCATCAGCAGACTCGTCACTGTGCATACACAGAGTGTTAAACTGCACAATAAGAGCGCTCTGAGAAGTATGACCAATCACTGTTTTGCGATGCTGGATGAGGGCATAGGCATCTACAAATGAGCACGAGTGCCACGTGCTGGGCCAGCATTGTACGTACCAATATCGTATAACAGCCCCTTTGGCCCAGAGTTGATGAGGGCACGAACAGCACATGCGGCCTCAGCAGGATAAGGGACAAAAGGAGGTTTGGCGGGAGAATAGCACTCCCACAGCATCTCCTCCTGCACTCAAGCGATGAAGCGAGTCTCCCAAGAAGAGAAAGTGAGTTTGGACGTGAACTATGGAGGAGCACTTTCAAAGTCAGAAGTGACACACTTTTCTCAGCGAGCAGAACAACAGCAATGGCAGGAACGGGGTGGAGACGCTCCATGACCAAGTTGGCTACTGTGGTGGGCAGTTCCTGTTAGGCCTCCATTCCATTTTGGAGGTCTTCCTCCACTCTATGTTGTGCAGCCTGGGCTCCGCTTAGAACGGCCTGGAGGGCCTCAATAGTCCCCTCGGGAGCTGGCATGGTACTAGAAGAGAAAAGAGATGAAAAAGGGGAATGTGCTACAGAGAGTTGATGAAAGGGGAGTGTGATGAGGGGTGCTCACCAAGCTAACAGTGTGGAAGCAGGGAGAAGAGTGGAGGCATCCTTGCTGAAGTGAGTAGGAAAAGATTACAACCCAAGCTGAAATGGCAACAACGAGACAGAGGAGGCCTCTGACCATGGTCTCTGCCACTGCTACTGTCGCAGAGGTGACAAAAACACCAGTGGTTATGTGCTGAGTGAGATTTGGGGGACGCGCCAATAAGAGTTAGGACTGCTGCTACTGTGTAGGTGCAAATGGAGCCGGCAACACTGGACGTCGCATTGGCTGTAGTGCTTACGTATATGGCCACAGCATACGCTACCACAGTCACCTGTGTGGTGATGTTGGCGCCAGCAATGGCCGGAAGCGTCAGTGATGTTGCTTCCGCAGCATATGCCTCTGCTGCTCTCCCAACAGCTCTCATAGTTGGCTCTCTGGTGGCCTGTGCAGTGGCAGAAAAAGTTGCAGCTACATCAGCTGCTACATCAAGAACATCACCTACCAAAATGATAGGATTTCTATGGACTGACAGGATGGGCACAACGCTTGGAACCTCACGTGCTACCGATGGCTCCGCAGTGTCGGCAGCTGCAGGGCCATGAGTGGTGGCAGAGTCAGGGGGTGGAGAGGAGCCGGTGGGTTGCATACCTTGTAGCGGAGAGGGCGTGGATGGTAGGTCGTCAACTGTGTAGACCTGGCGATTGATCTCGCGCTCTGTCGCCTCAGCCTCCTGTGCAAGATCTCCCCACTAATAGGCAGGATCCAGCATGCGCATCCACCATGGTGTGCCAGATTCTTTGCTCGGTAAGGGCGGATCAAGTGCTCACCACTCTTCCCACCCCTCATGTGCTGACAGCCTGGCCGCTGTACGTGGCGAGTCAAGCTCGTTGCCGAGGAGCCCATCAAGAGGAGGCGAATCCAGCGTGGTGATTGGGGTGGCTGCAGTTACAACGGAGAATACACGACGCTGTGCACTCGAGGAGCCTGGTGGACAGAGACAGCTGCTTCTGTTGCATAATGATGTTGTCAACCAGAGTAGGGGCAGCAGCAACGACAAGAGCTCCCAAGAGATAGCAATGACAAGGGACTCCATAGGGGGAGAGGAAGTGGGTGTGGTGGGTGTGATGCCGATGAGAGATACACCAGGGCACACAAGTGAGGTGCCGACCGATGGAGGTAGTCCCTCAGTTGTGTAATTCCATACGACTAAGCCGTGCGGAGAAGCGCTACTGCTGTTGCTGCTATGAACAGAGGGTGTCTAGTAACGAACCTGGTTGCGGCAGTGAGTGTAGCTGGGCCACGAGAGGTCAAGAGAATGACCAGTCCTCAAGTGAGATGCAGCCGCGACCACTACGGGGCCAAAGGGCGGCAAGATGTCGATGGATGTCAAGAGCGTGGTGACAAGATGTCGGCAGCGGGAGCAGCAGAGACAGATGTAATGCTGATGCGGCCTACGCTACACAAAGAGGGGGTTCGGCGGCTGCTACCGTGATAGACTACCCAAAACAGACTTAGGGAGTGGTGGCAGACACTGATGTCCAGCACGACGTGCTGCTTGCCGTGAGATAACCTAACGGTTGCCAGATTCCAGTGTCGCTAAGGGACGTGGAGATGCGGAGCCGGATGCAAACAGGGCAGAAGAGTGCTACAGTGAGTGGAGCAACCCATAATTTGTTGCATCTAGCAATAGACGGCACAAGAGGTTGCCGTTGTTGTACGTGTCGGGCCCGATGGTGCGGGCCACTGCTCCCCAACCACGACCCGTGGACCATGGAGCGTGAGGAAGGTTCCTCACTACTCTGATACCAGTTCTTACTAGCTGGGGTTACGGAGACAAGGGAGTGGAGAGAATTGAGAGAGATGGAGAGTCTCACGAGTGACACACGCCATGGATATGGATCTGTTTGCCTTAGAACGAATGACACAACCAGGACAAAGTTTAAGGGTGGGGGAGCGAGAGTCTAAGCACCGCTGAGTGCACACCCACACCGAGCAACTGCTTGAGTGAGCATGCACCGCCACCCAGGGTCGAGCCCAACCTCTAGGAAGTACCCAAAGGTGGCTTCTCACCAGTATACGGCCAGAGACCAACATTGTGGCTCCTTAAGGGTCAGCACCCAGAGTATCATGCATCTCCTCCAAACACCCATAGGCAAACAATAATGATGCAGCCAACAGCAATGAGAATGTAGTAGGCCTGGCATCTACCACATCCTAGCAAGATAGTCATGAGTAGAACAACTGAGAAAATCTGGTTATGCCCGAAGGAATTCCTGGGGAGCTTGGTAGCTGCTTGATGAGACTGGTGTCATCCAGCCATGGCGATATTGAGCAATGGCTCCCCAGGTCCAGCCACGATCATTCAATTTGTACATGTGTGTGTAGGCTTGTGTGGTGAGACAAGAGGGCATAACAGATGTGAGCGGCCAGGAACTGGACAAGACTTCAACACTCCCCAATGACCTGCAAAGAAACAACCCATATGCATCAATGAGATGGCACACACAACAGTGTATAAGCGTGCTAGTGTTTACAGACAGGTGGACACTAAGTGCACGTCACCCAAGGTCATGTGTACATGCAAGGCCGAAAGCATGGACTGCACACCTAAAGGCATTTCAGTTCAGAGCTTTGGTGAGGCAACCAACCCTTTGTGACAGTGTGTCCATCCAAGCAACCCGAACAAAGCCAGCAGCCCGGCACTCATGAAAGAAGCAATTCTCAGCATTAATGTGCTTGGTGCGAGAGTGGCGCATGCCATCATTTTCAACAATGGCCTTTGTGCTTTCATTGACACTTTGTAGGATGATGCAGTGAATGGAGACGTGCAATCGCTACAGCAAGCAACAGAGCCAAAAATGCTCCCACGTACCTGGGCCAAGAGCCACATACTCAACCTCTGCTCTGATGCGGGCTACACACCCTTTTTTATCACTCTTCCAAGAAATAGGAGTCCCACCAACCAGGGCTTTATACCCCGTTCTACTCCGTGCATGAGTGTCATGTGTCCAGTTGTACTAAATCCATCAACAATGACTGAGGGTTGTGAATGAAAGTACAGCCCAGTTCCTGGCGTGGAGAGTGCATAGCGTACCATGCATAGTGCGGCCTCAAGCTGACGCTCTCTCGGACACTAGGAGAACTGAGCAAGGAAATTCACAGCAAAGGCAACGTTAGAACAAGTGGTAGTGGCAATGTACATCCAGGAGCCGATGACCCTTAGTCAAATCCACTGGCTCCCCCGTTTTAACACATCTAGGGACTTCTAGTGTTTGACCCACTAGGGTCATGGGGGTAGAGGCTAAAGGAACAGCTGTGAGAAAGGGTCCAAACCGCTAACCCAAGCTGCAGATGCATGCAGCCTGGTGGACGTGCAGTGTGCGGCGTGAGTGATCATGCTCTTGCTCCATGCCTTGAAAGACACGAGTTGGACCAAGATCCTTCATCTTGTATGCTAACTGCAAAAGAGTCTTTATAGACAGGACAGCTGTGGTGCTCCGAGAGGCAATCAAGAGCTCGTCCACATATACAAGGATAGCAACAAGAGATGCAGAGGGAGCACTAAGGAACAAATCAGGGTCAACATTGCCTCTCCGGAAACCCCCATTTCTCCAATGTGGCCGTGATCTCCTGGTTCCAACAGCGTGGAGGCTGCTTGAGCCTATAGAGTGCCATTTACAGATGCCACACCGGGTTTGTCCCACCTGTGAACCCATGTGGTTGCACCATGTATATTTTCTTGTAAAGTCTGTCATGGAGAAGGGCATTGTTGACATCCATCTATTCCACCTCCCAATCGTGTTGGGAAACCATGGTGAGCAGAGTCTTGGCATTGGTGTAACGCCCCACTTGGGAAAATGTCTCATCAAAGAGAATTCTTTGGCCGTGAGTCAAACTTTGTATCGTTCGACAGTATTGTCTGGATTCAGCTGACGCCGGTACACCCACTTGGCTGTTACTACTTTCTTTCCTAACGGAAGATCCACAAACTCGTAGACACTATGGTTCTGAGAGCACAAAGCTCAGCTTGCATGGCCTGTTCCCATAGTGTGGAGTCTGAGACACTGTGGACGCCCTACAGTGTCAGTCGTTTAGTTAGGAGAGGAGGGAAACTAGCACTTGCAAAGCATGAGGCAACATACCCAACAACGGAGGAATAAAGAGCCAAGCGAAACTCCTGTTCAATGAGACAGTACCCTAGTGAGGTGCTGAGGTGCACCACGAACGCAACAATGGGCAAGGATGTGGTCGTCAGGTCGAGAGCACGCAAACCAGGTTCACCCGAGACGGCAGGTCTAGGGGCTCCCCCATAATCTAGTGCAGATAGAGCAGGACTGGGGCCAGAGGGTGCAAAGGAACAAGAGGAGACTCACATGGAGGGAAATACCGTGGTGTCCGTTGTATTCGCATATTTTCTAGAATCGAATTAAGTGATAGTTTTCTTTGCCTATAATTTCTAGCCTAAGAACTTCTACCCTACTTCGTCCATGGGCATTTTTGTTGATTATGTATTAGATAATGGTCAAACATTAGTTAACTTCCATCGTCTGTCCCCTCAACCTCGAATCTCAAAACGTGAACTTCATAACGTTGTAGGGACGTCGCGCCCCCACCATCCTTTGCACGTTGCCCGACAGTCCTCCTGACGGTCAGGCGCCGCCAGGAGGACCACGTGCAATCCTGGCAAAAAGTTCCGCGCGTAGTCCCATAGAGGATGAGCTGCCCCTTCAACTAATTTACGTGGATAAGTCTCTGCGTTGCCATCCTGATGCAGCATGGCAGCGTGGAGTCTCATTTGTTTTGGACTGCTGCACTATGTAAGCATTTGAGTAATTTTATTCTTGAATTTTTCTGTAAGAATTGCGTGTATAGAAACAGGATTTTTTTTTTATTTATTTTTTTTTTCATTTGAGAGTGATTTGTCCGTGGGCGAAGAAGTTTTCATGTGCCAGAATGGACGAAGGAAAACAATTGTTTTAGTTGAATGTAAGAGACACTACGGTTGTCCCACGCACGCAACCTTCTCCTAGCAACCCATGCCGTCCGAGAGAGGTGGGCGAGCTCCAAAGCGAGCTGTGAGCTTGTTTCGCAGCCCACCAATACGACATTGCCCTCAACAATGCGAAATTTTAAAAGAGGACGCCCGTAATCACGAGAACAGACCAAGGGGCATTTTGACCAAAACAGAAATAAAAAAGACACCACTGGCTTTGGGCAAAGCAGTTCCACAATTTCCTGGCCAGAACTTACAGGCGAATTTGACAGTCACTTCGTTGTGGCTTAAAGAAAGGCGAATTTAAAAAACTCTTTGGCAAGCTTCATGATATGGGCACACAACATCTAGAGTCTCATGCTTTTTGTGGCTGTCCCAAATTGAGCCAAATAGGGCGCACGAATCTTTTCCTGCCCTCAACTTCTGGCAGCCTTGAAGCCTTTTAACTTTACATGCCAACAATTTAGTCCTTTGTGGGTCAGTATCCAAAGCAGTTGGCCATCCCCCTCTCTGCACCAGCCCATTCCCACTCCACCTCCATGCACTCCGGTTCGTGATTGGACCCCTTGACCTGTTGGCAACAAAGCCTGTAGGTTGCAGCACACAACAACACCACGTCGGGTCCGGCTTCAGTATGAAGGCTGCTATGCCAAAGACTGCCGTCGCTCCGCCACGGCAACCGTCCATCAGCCACGCACCCCAGTCCTCATCTTTTGAAAAGCACAGAGAGTTGGTCACACTCCCATAGCGCCTGGTCTCCGGACAGCCGCAGCCCTCTGCCTCTGTGGGAACCCGAGCGCTGACGCTGATGTCGACCACAGTGAGGGAAGGGCCCACCACAGCGAGCCATTGCGGTGCAGATGAAGCCCCACCGCTGCGCCCACCAGCGGCCCCGCCACTGTGGCAGTGCTGTACAGCAGTAGCAGAAGCCACCGCTCACGCCCGCTGACGCTGCCGCTGCGGCCAAGGAGTCCATTGCTTCTGCTCCCGACGCTTATGCTGCTGGAGGTCCTGCCAGCGTGCGCGCATGCAGCTGCCATAGCTGCTGCCGCGGTCGGGGAGGCAGCGAGCGCAGCCATGCACTGCCTCACGTCCGCAGCTATCTGCTCCAGACGCTCGTCCCGCCGCTGCCTCCGTGCCTCCCTCCGGTTGCTGCCGCCGACGCTGCTGCCGCTGCTTCCGGGTCTCAGGCTGCGGTCGGCATGGCTCTCCGACGCATGCGTTGCACCGTCTCTTTCCGTGCCGCTGCTGCTGGTGCTGCTCCGACGGCCGCCCACAGCGTCGCTGCTAGTGGCGCTGCTTGATGTGTGCTGGTCATCAGCATCAGCCGTGCCATTGGTATGGGACATCTCTGCAAGGCAACACCATCCGTAAGAAGAAAAAAGAACTGAAACCAACGAAGCTACTACCGTAACAGCACGGAACATCAAACAAAAACAAAACACAGCACGGAACAGCTCACAGGAGGCACGAGCAGCAGTGCAGCGCAACATGTTCAGCATGGAGGCGGACTGGCCGAATGTGCCAAGAATGTGCTGCTATATCTGCACACGATGGGAATGACATTCAGCAAGTCTCTCCCATCGTAGAGAGGGAGAGAGAGCGCACGGGAGAGAGAAAAGAGGGGGAGAGGAAGAGAGAGAGAGAGAGAGAGAGAGAGAGAGAGGGGAGGGGGAGGGAGAGGTAGGGAGGGAGAGAGAAAGGGAGAGAAGAATAGGGGGAA
>SZWC01015529.1:0-62865 GCA_023375785.1 Penium margaritaceum | reverse complement strand
GACGAGCAAAGAACGGGGAGGGGGAGGAAGAGGGGGGCGGGGAGGAAGGGGGAAGAAAAAGTAGTGACGAGGGGGGAGGGGGGGGGGGCGAGCGAGCGCCACGGGAGGGCGACCTCCCCGGAGAACGAGCGAGTGGGGAAAAAAGGCAGGGGGGGGGAACCGTGCGCCACGGATGAGCGAGTGCCAAGAGCCACTGACGCCACGGAGGGTGCGGGTGGAGGGCAAAAGCCGGCGTGGTCGGGGGAGGAGGCCACGGCGCGGGGGAGAACGGGAGGGGAAGCGGAGGACGAGCAGACCGTTGCATAAACCCCACGGCAGATGCGGAAGCGGACGAGCGACGGGGGAGGAGAGGAGAGCGACCCACGGGAGGGGGAATCGTCACGGGCTTGATGCCATGTTGAAACAAGATGTTGCTAGGGTAGAGGAGAGAGGCGGAAGTTGTAAGTTTAGAAAAGACAAGTGATTGACAATGGCAAAAGGCGGAGTATACATGGGCGAGGTAGCTCACGTAAGTGGACAGCCACCTCGCCCATGCGCTTGGGATCGGGTTTGACCCAGACCGCTCTTTTTTCCTAAAAACATATTCAACAGCTCCTATCTCAAAGATGGGTCTTGCTGTACTAAACTACAATGTTTAACAGTGATAAGGTTTGTAATATCAATACAGGTATTTTCATTTCATTTATTAAATCTGGAGTCAATTGTTTTATAGTTTAATAGAAATACAATGAAAAATGAAGTGACGTATAGTGAAATGAGCTTAGGGAAATCTTATTTTAATGGATTTCATAATTATTTTAGATTCATATATTTGAATTGATTTGTATTTCATGTCTGTATTCATTTCAATGAAATAGTGTATGCACATGTTGATTGTGGTGTGGAACTTTTTTCACATAGTTAATTGATTTTGTTCGATGAGATCAATACACGGTTAATGATTTTAAGATCTTGAATATACTTAATGTATGGAAATGATATGTAGTTTTAACAATGGTATGTGATGATTAAGTTATGCATGTTACTGATTTTCATACTTTTTGTTTCTAGAAATGACTTATCAACTCGAAATTCATTCTAGTTCTCAACCATAA
Organism: Penium margaritaceum; assembly: GCA_023375785.1. NCBI lineage: Eukaryota > Viridiplantae > Streptophyta > Zygnematophyceae > Desmidiales > Peniaceae > Penium > Penium margaritaceum. Next base: position 61,771 of record SZWC01015529.1, on the reverse strand, counting down.
TTTTTTATTAATTGATCGCTTTTTATTTGTTACGGATATTAATATCTTTGATGACAAGATATTAGTTTATGATTTCTATTTCTGGACATTTTGCAGAATGTATCAATAAATGATGATTGATCTTATGGAATCTGATTCTGACGATTTTTTTTTACTAACACAAGTGTCAATATATGAATTTTTGTAACATAAAAACCCATTAGGGATTAGGGATAAAAAACCGATTATATTTCAATGTATTTGAATTTAAAATCAACTAACATGAAGTAATATTAATGTAGGAAAACAGAATCTTCTTTGGTTGTACTTATTGATGTACATTGATTTTGTTAATATGTATCTTTTCATATCATATTTATAGATGTTTTAACGTATTTGTGTATGCATATGTGGATTATGACATGGAATTGTTTTTACATAATGAATTCATCGTAGGATGTTTTTCCTCATGTTTTCAAAAAAGATAGAGTTTAGTATAGATCGTGTTTTTTTTGCGAATAATTTATGCATGTGTTGATGTATACATTTTCCAAACTTTATATTTATCTTTTTATGTTTCAATCTACTAAAAATCTTATGTAATCGATTTTTTAACTTTGGCATACTTTTCTTTTTTAAAATTACTCTTGTACCTTCAGGTTTTTTTTTCAATTAAAACGTGTCATACAGACCAATAATGGAAGCTCTTCGAATTTGTTTCATTGTACCTTATTTTAAATCCACGAGCACTTAATTCAGGTTGTTCTTTGAATCTTTCTTCGAAGCTTACATGAGAATTCGCGCCTTTGCATTGGAATGATGTGCCCTTCGCCGAGGAGCGACCAGGTGCCTGTGATCCGAGATTGATTCTCCATCGGGTGCTAACTGCTGCATTCGCGCGCGTGCAAGAACGGTTTCAGAGATGAAACCCTATGTTGGGCTTGCGCGCCCGTTGGCGCGAAATGGCGGTGAGCCCATGGTTGGGTTTGGCGTTAAGCGGACCCTGGACAGGTAGATAGATAGATAGATTATTATGTTTATCGTCGCTACCCCTTCACGGGAAATGGACGGTGGCACAGAGCCACATGTGACAGTGAGAGTCAGGAGGGACATCCACACACGACAAATATGGAGAGGGGCATGCATGTGCCCACTGTCAAGTGTAAAGAAGCACACAGGGGTCAAAGCAAATGAAGTCCTAGCGAGATTCTGAGGGGGGGAGGGACTGAGCACACAAGGGCAATAAGGGCGACATGCCAATGGTGGCCAAAGAGGCCTAGTAACGGCATATCACAAATGCCGAGCTCAGCTGCGCNCCAGAAGGCTGCTACATGCTGCGAGCTCGCTCCATACGAATCCACCATATTGATTGATTAGCGGCTGTCATCCTGGGCTGCAGATGCTGAGGACGTGGCGTTGGCGCGGGGGAGGGGGAGCACGGGGTCGATGCGGGTAACCCAGTGTCTGCTGCAGGTTGGGGCTGCTGTGGTAGCTGTAGTAGACCTGGAGCATACCTGCCACACAAGACGCCAAGACCCTGGACAGGGTACGGCGTTTCACGCGAACCCAACGCGGGGCTTCTCCCTATGGTTATTTCCCCGTTCTCAATACTGATTCGCGATCGTCCGGGGGTGAAAACTCCCCGGGAAAATCGTTCTTAGTCGCTTGCTCCCAGTTTGCACCTCAAGCGGACCTGAGGCCAGCGTCGGCAATGTCGCGTTGACGGCCTTGACGACAAAGGTCGCACGTGCAGTGTCGTGCAGTTGTCGCGCATTATCGGAAACCGCCGGAAGAGCCAGCGGCACCACCAAGCTGGCTGGCTGGTCAGCCCCTCGCGTCCCGGCAGGTGCGACTGCCCCCAACGTCATTTCATCAAATCATTTAATAGCCCGTACATGGTCGAATCGTGCCTAGAAGTACGAACATTTTCCGTTCAGCTTCATGTGCACAATAATTCCTAAACTGTCCGAACAAATTGATTTATATAAAGCCATTCCTGCCCTTTATGTGTTCATATTAAACCACACCATACTCATTCCGTTTGTGTTTATCATCACTAATTTGATTTTTTTTCACAGTGCACAACCTTGGTGGCTCACAAGGAAGAGGTGCATGGCATAAGCAGATTCAAGGAACTCGGCGGATCGCATAATTTACATTTATCTTTAATCTTATTTTGATTAAGTTTTAAGAAAAAATTGAGTGAATGAGTAGAATATGGAGAAACACAGTGAAGAATATGTTCGGTATTGGGCGTTCGAGTCGAGCGACGCCGCAACTTAAGAGGTCGCTTAAAAACAGTTATGTCGAGAAGTCGGAGGGTTTCAATAAATTCAAGGTTCATTACTAGAAAAATCTAGCCTTGTCAAGAAGTTGACGGAACAACATCCAACCCTTGACACGATTCGCGACACTTTGATTTGGCCGTTTTAGCAATCAAATGTGTCTCAATCTTCAAGAACTGAACACTGAGGATCAAAGCAGGTTACCGGAATGCCCTTGGCCAAACGTGGTAAAGGTTCTAAGGTCAACGCAAGCTGAGCCATAAAAGCAAGGAGAAAAATGCCCACTCGGAATATTTAGGGACATGTTTGTTCGCGGCGTAACACCCCACCCCCTATAAGACACGGTTCCAAGTGTGTTTGAGGGTGTGTGAGTGACGCACGAGGTAAAGATAGGACGGAGAGATGGCAAGACGCCATAGACCGCGGCCAAGAGAGGCGCAAGTCCGAAAAACAAGTAACAGTCACAGAGTTGTTCGGCGAGACCTAAGCAATACTTAGCGAGCGAGAAGCAAGCTCGCTCTAGCTTGCTTCCCCCCCTGCGCGATGGATTCCAACCACCCCACCGAATAATGTGCATTTCATGAATGTCTCTCGCTACGAGCCCCGTGTGTAACCACATGAGTGTGAGCACCCAGTTAGGTGCATAAAGAGCAAGAGTCAAGATAGTGAGAAGATGTGTGGAAGCTTCCTAGCCATACAGCCGTTGACTAGGCGTCAGTGCTTGGTCAGACAGTGACGAGAGTCACAAGTCGTAACACAACGGCAAGGGTCTGGCTAGGAGACACACTTTACAGTCTCATAATGTGTCAGTAGCATTTGCAGAGAAAAATGACAAGTGACAGGTCCACGGCAAAAGTACCTGCCGCAGCGCACAGCGGGTGTCGCACGCAGCACCACAAGGTCTGTCCTAAAGCCGGCCAAAAACCATTGTTTTGGTCGTAACTCAGCGCAGACATGTTAGAACGCTACACCGTCTGAACCTAGATGTGTAGAATTACAAGTCGGACGCTACGACTGGTCAAATGCATGCATCCGGCATCAAACCGTGGACACACAATGCAAAAACATGCGAAGTGGGCCCGCAGCCAGTCCACAGATAAACTCCTACGTGCTGCAGAAAAAAAAGCCGCAGGAGGAGAAAAAACGTCCAGAGCTCTGGGACGGTCGTCGGTCATCTCCAAGCTGGTATTCCGCCACCAGACGACGCACCGGTACCACCAGGGTCCGCATTAGTGATCTGCACGGGTATGGACATGGCCTAGAGGTCACAGTCAATGTACGGGTCCATAGGAATGTCACAAATCACAACACTCCCCCATGACCCGATGGTATGCATGTCCATACACGTGCAGCACTGAAACAAGTACAACAAGTGCAACAACAAGTGCAAAACCAGTCGTGACACAGAGACAGACACACCCCACACTCAACCACCCAGACGCAAGGGGCGAAGCCCAATAGAACGAATGGCCACCGGAAACTTCCCGCGTGCTAGTGCCTTCGTCAAGAAGTGAGCACGCTGCATGTCACTGCCAACCCATATGATGGAGATCACGTGCCGCTCCACTGGATCACGCACAAAGTGATGCTCAACTGCAATGTGCATCGTGCGAGCATGAAAGATACAAGAATTCTTTGGAATAGCAAGAGCACCCTGGTTGTCGCAATGAAGCACAATGGAAGGTACTGACAGACCCAGCTCAAGGAACAGACGCTACAGCCATGCTACCTCAGCGCCCCCTACACCCAGAGCAACATATTCTGCTTCCGATGAGCTACGTGCAATGTAGCCCTGATTCTCGCTTCGCCATGACACAGCGGTACCACCGAGAAGGAACACGTAACCGGTCCGACTGCGTCCATCTAGACTCCAAGCCCGGTCGTTGTCGGTATAGCCGTCAAGGACCACCGGACATTGCCGGCAAAAGCAGAGTCTGAGGTACGGTGTGGAGACCACGTACCGTACCACTTGCACAGCTGCATGAAGGGCTCTAGCACGTGGAGCCTCCAAAATTTATGCAAGGAGGTTGACAACAAAGGTGATGTCAGGGCGTGTGCTATTGGCCTGGTACATCAGAGATCCGATGAGACGGAGGTACAAGGTGGCATCCACTATCTCCCCCAACTGTGTGGGATCATCCACCTTTAGGGCATCCTGCTCGTCAGGTGTGAGAGGTGTTGAGGCCATGGGCACTGCACCAAGGAAGTCGCTGAAGCACCCCTCCATAACATGTGCGTATCGGGCCTGATGCAACAGTTGTGTCCGACGTCTCCAGTCTCGCACGATCTCCATGCGAAGAAACACCGCTACACGACCAAGGTCTTTCATCTTATAGGCGGTCTGGAGGACGGCCTTGGCCTCCTTCATGGCCTCCATGGAAGGAGACGCGAACAGAAGGTCGTCAATATAGACCAGGATGGCGATGAACCGCTCAGGCGTCCGTCATATGAATAGAAAGGGACCTGCCTCGCTTTGTACATATCCCACACGAGTCAGGGTTCGAGTGATCTTCTGGTTCCAATACCGAGGAGAGTTCTTGAGCCCGTAGTGATCTTCAGGCGTAGTGATCTTCAGGACGTCAGGATCGCTGCCACGATCCAAGTGGAAGGTTTGTAGTGTCTGGCGGGACTGACGCTCGGCCATCACTAGCCAGAGATGAACCGCAAGAGCGGTATCACTCTTCTGGCGTAGGCTGTATTCCCACCGCATCCAGGTGAAGTCATCAGTCAGGGGCAGGAAGTACTGATCCCGATCGGACAGAGACTCGACAAGGAGAGGACCGAGAAGGTCCGAATGGACTAACTCGAGAGGGCGAAGTGCGCCAGGAAGAGAGTCAGGATAGGTGCAACGATGCATCTTACCCTGAGCGCAGAAGAGACAGTCGGTCTTCAGCGGCATCTCGAAGGAAGTCGCGTCAAGATCGAGTGCGGGCTGTGTCCGAATGAGCTTTGACACAGTGTCGGAGCCCACATGACACAGATGACGATGAAGCAATCGCTGGTGCTCGGCAAAGAGAACGACAGTGACAAAACATGAGCAAGAGGGGAGGGGGAGTAAGGAAGAGGAGAGATTTGAGAGACGCAATACAGGTCATCCACACCAGAGGTACAAAGAGCAACGCTACGGGTATCAATAACAGTTACCGTTGCGGAGTCTGCGATGTGCTCCAGAGAGAGTCCCATCAATGTGCAAGCACATATAGAATGCAAACTGAGCTCAAGGCCAGGCACAAAAAGCACCTCAGAAAGATATAGGGGCAAAGACGGACCATAGAAGCACACGACCCCAACACCCTGGAGCGGCAAGGACTGACCAGAGCCTGTGCGGACGGGACGAACAGACTCAATTGGACCAAGAACAACGAAGTCACTACGCCAACAGGTCATGTGATGAGTGGGACCAGAATCGATGATCTAAGTGCCACCATGATCACGACTGGAGGATGGTACTGTACAACGGGCAATGGAACACTCGGTCTCAGACGGGTGCTGGGCAACATGTAAGGAGGAATAACGAAGGGCACAAAGGTGAGAATCCTGAATCCAATTGGTATTGTGAGGCCCATCATCATCACATGCTAGCTGTGCACCCCCACACGAGTCATCACGAGCAACAAGGACAGCCGAACAAAGAGTTTGTGGACCACTTGGCTGTGACAACACAGTTGCACCTCCCTGAAAGCGAAGCGCAAGAAAGTGACAGAGCTCGGCGATGGTGCAGTCACGTGGGTCCGGGTCGCCACTGCTCGCTGGTGGTGAAGCGGGAACTGTTGCATTCATGCTCGTCGCTCGCCCAAAGGATGTGCTGCTTGACGAAGACCATGGTGCATGCAAAACTTGAAGCCTGCGAGTGATCCGCGCCCAGTGGAGTGGCTGCTGGCACTCCGTCTAGCGATGAGTGCCTTCATAGTTGTAGTAGTGAACAGAGCGTCCACCGCTACTACCCAATGACTACTGTTGCTGTGGCTGTTGCTGGCCCGAACCGCGCCTCCGTCTCCCCTTCTTCCCCTGTGATGCTGCTGCCACACATTGTGTCTGAGTCAAGGTAATCGAGGTGTAAGATGAAGAGGAGGATGTGCCAGAGGATGGAGGAGTAGACTGCAGGAGGGGCGTCGGTGGTGACACGATGGCTGCTGTAGCAAGAGGACTCTCTTGGTGAGCCACGGCTGCCTCACGAGCGCAAGTCACCTGGAGGAAAAGCTGATGCGCCCAAGGAAGAAGCTGCAGGGCCACACTCCCTCTCAAGTGGCCCAAACCTGGAAAAGAATCTCCCAGCAGTCAAAACCATCCTCACTAACATACCGTGGGGACGGTGTCTCGAAATCCTTGGGTTGCCGCTCCGTAGGGAGAGCAACCACAGGGTGAGAAGGACAAGGGATGGGAAAGACACCGGGAAGAGGAAAGCCGCTAGGGTGGAGATCAGGCGATGATTAAATTTCGGGAAGAGAAGAAGGAGACGTGTGTGGGGGCCGAGAGTTCGTTTGGAGCTGGCGGAGACGTTCCTGAAGCACACGAATCTCACTCTCGTGAGAGCCACCCTCCATGCCTAGCATGTCGGGGTCCTCATCCCAAGGATCGAGAGATGGCAGGTCGCATCCTGCTCCTGTTACCGGTGTTGCTGCTGACTGCTGTACGGAGGGTGGGACAACGACCGCTCCCTCGGAGGTCTGCCGTGGGGCCGTGGATTGACCACAAAGAAGCTCGGTGAGCGTATAGATGGAGTCAGTCTACTGCTACTGCGGACGACGCATTTCCTCCTGCTGGCTCAACAGGTTCTCAATATCCTGCGAGCGTGGGCTCATGACCCCTGAGGAGGAAGAAGAGGGATCTAGTGGTCTTTTGCCCTTATCACCGGCCGGAGCCATGTGAGCGCTCAGTATGAGCCGGGATGTCAAACTGGTTGGATTGTTGAACCGTCAGTCTTTCTCGAGGAGTTGAAACGCTGGCAACTTTTCTTTTTTTTTTCCAACCAAAGCTTTGACTAAGGCAAGTGCTGACGTCAGTAAGGGTTTGCTGAAGTCAGCACCAATCTGATTACGTCAGCAAGAAAAATGCTGACTTCGAGACAGCCCCCCCCCTTTTAAAAATCCTCACGTTTGTTGCCTTACCGCGCAGGGGGCGGCTGCTCCGTAGCCACCACACGGAAGCTATGCGGAAGCTTTGTAGCAGCTTACACTTAGCTATTACTGCTCCTGTGTCGGCACCTCTAGTAGTTGCCACGTGGCTACATGCGTAGCTGTGGCAGCAGCTTTGCGTTGCTGTTGCTGTTGTTGTGCACTACGACTGTTGCGCGCTACTGTCGTTGCGCGCTATTGTTGCGTTGCTGCTTTGTAGCTGCTGCTATTGCTGATGTATACTGTTATAGCTATTTAAATCTGCTTCTGCTATGCACTGCTGGTACCCGCCGCTGCTGCCGCTGTCGCTTCGCAACACTACTGTGCACTACTGTTGCTGCAGCGCGCAGCATCAGCAGTTTGCTGCTATTGTTGCAGCGCGATGCTGCTACTACTGCCTGCCGCCGCCTGCTACGGCAGCAACCTACTGCCGCCACTGCTACCACCCATGTCAGCAGCTGCTAGCGGCTGCCGCCTGCTGTAGCTGCCGCATGCTACTACTAGCGGCTACTGCTGATGCACTCTCACGTGCTAAAGGTGGGTGACGTCGATGGTCGTCGGCTGTCATGGACAGGTCCGTGTGGATCGGCAACAGCAATGATGCTAACTATTATTGCTTTGGTGCGTCTCAATTGCGCAACTCTGCGAGAACTGTCTCACCGCTCTGACACCAAAAGAAGATGCGTGGAAGCTTCCTAGCAACACAGCCGCTGACTAGGCGTCACTGCTTGGTCAGATAGTGACGAAAGTCACAAGTTGTACACACAACAGCAAGGGTCTGGCAAAGTGTCATAATGTTTCAATAGCATTTGTAGAATGACAAATGATAGGTCCATGACATAAGTACCTGCTGCTGCATATAGTGGGTGTCGCACGCGACATCACAAGATCTGTCTTAAAACTCGTCCAAAACCAGTGTTTTGGCCATAACTCAGTGCAGACGTGTTAGAATGCTGCGCTTTCTGAACCTAGACATGAAAAATCACAAACACGATGCTACGATTGGTCACATGCATACATCCGGCATCAAATAGTGGACACACAACGTAAAAACATGCAAATCGGGCCCACGGCCAGTCCACCGATAAACTCATACGTGCCGTAGAAAAAAACTACAGGAGGTCACGGGCAGCGTCTAGAGCTCTAGGACGGTCGTCGGTCATCTCCAAGCTGGTAGTCCGCCACAAGACAACGCACCGGTACCACCAGGGTCCGCATCAGGGATCTGCACGGGTATGGACACGGCCGAGTGGTCACAGTAAACTATACAGGTTGACAGGAATGTCACAAATCACAAAAGATATAGCGTGAAAACCTGACGCAACAGGTTGGGGCAGCAGCGTTGATGCTGTGTGCCGGAACCCACGCTTGTTGCTTAAGCTGCCCCCTTTGTCTGCTCGACCAGAGTCTAAGACTGACAACTCTGGTGTTGTTACTCAGAAACGCGTGTGCCAAAGTTTGCGCCAGACAACAGATGAAAACTGGAAATGAATGAATAGGAAGTTAGAACGAGCAACAATGGGAGACGCCTCCAAGTTCTAGCTGCCCCCTAGCTTTGTAGAGCTTGTCACTCAGCTTCTAAGCCAATCAGAAAAATGAGTTTTTTTTTAGCAAGCATGGTTTTCTCGTTGAGCCCTGCGAGATAGCCGACACTCTAAACCTGGATGTCGTCTGTTTTGCCCGAAAACTGGACCATACCATGATGCGCACCCTGCAAATACAGTCGGGCGGTCAAAATCACCTAGAAAAGTAGCAGCAATGAGTTATAGCCACCTAAACCCAGGCGATGTTGACGCTAGTCCCCAGTCCCAACGGTACCCAAAAAACATGAAACTAGGACCCTAAGCAGAACATGGCACCGCACATGCATCAGCACAGTCAGACCCAGCACTAGACGGATGTAGACAACATATGCAGCGACAGTGACTGTCAGCTGCATGAATGCTGAGGAGGTCTGCCGATGGAGCTGAGGACGTTGGAGGGAGGAGGCTCAAGCAGAATACGTGAAGGCCTCAGCGTGTGTTGGCTCCACCAGACGACACTCCAGTAGCATCGCATCTCGCCGTCAGTCGTCTACACGCCAATGTACACAAGCCAGGAGGACAGAGCAGAGTACAAAAAGAGATGCGTGAAAACCAACAGGGAGCAATGTCAAGTTGTGCACTTGCTTCAAGTTGTTGTGCCGTCATGCCACCAAGACGATATCGCCGGCAGAGTTGTCTCCCTCCCTCTTGGTGTGTCACCTGCACCAAGGACAAGAGTGCGAAACAAGTCCAGAGATCATTGGGTGACATGGACACACAACCAACACTCCCCCATGACCCGCAACTGACATGCACGCACACCGACGTCACGAGAAGTGACATAGAACAGGACATCACACGAGCACTGGCACAACACGTCAACAGGGAGCATCACAAACACTCAAGAGACCAACATCGTGCACTGATGCCTTGTTGCTAAGTGCCTTTGTGAGGAAATGAGCTTGCTGTTGTTGATTTTCAACCCACATGATGTGGACATCCCCCGCAGCCACACGTTCACGCACAAAGTGATATTCCACATTGATATGCTTCGTGTGAGTGTGATACATGCCATCATGCTCAGCAATGGCTTTCGTGCTTTGATTGTCATAGCGCAAGGTGATGCAACAAATGGGAACACATAATTGTTACAATAGCCGACACAGCGAGACGCACTCACATGTGCCTGCACCGAGTGCAACACACTCAACCTCACTCGAGCTCCATGAAACACAACCCTGCTTGCCACTTTTCCATGAGATTGTTGTGCCACCTACTAGAAAGACATAGCCAGTGCGACTACGAGCTTTGATGTCATTCGTCCAGTCATTGTCAGTGCATCCGTCAACGACCACCGACGGCTGCCTGCGGCAACAACGACTGACTCGGGTAGTGGAAAGCGCATACCTGACAACAACAAGTGCAGCCTCCATGTGTTGCGCCCTGGGGCACTGTGAGAACTGAGCAAGGAAATTCACAGCAAAGGCAACGTCTACCTGCGTGGTGGTGGCCAGATACATCAAGGACCCTATGATGCGTAGATTGTCCGTCACATCCACTGGCTCCTCCAGCTTTGATACGTCGAGTGTCTTCAACAACATCTGCAGGTGTCATCCGTGTTGAAGCATTGGGTAAGAAATCAAGCAAGGGAGGAAAGCGCTCCCCCAGGCTCTTGACAAAGGCAGCCAGTTGAACGTGGAGGACACGGTGAGAATCACGCTCAAGCTCTATGCCAAGAAAGACACAGGCCGGGCCCAGGTCTTTCATCTTGTACGCAGACTACAACAGGAACTTCACAGATGACACTGCCCTTCAACTTGGTGACACAATCAACAGGTCATCGACATAGACCAATATAGAGGCAAAAGGTGGGGACTATGGTGTGACAAAAAGAGCAGAGTCCACCATGATATGTCCGTACCCCCCTTTCTCTAGGGTGGGGGTGATCTCTTGGTTCCAGCACTGTGGTGACTGCTTGAGGCAATAGGGGGCGTCCTGCAATCTCTGGACTCTGTTAGCACCGTCGGTAAATGCTGGGGGATGTACCATGCAGATCTTCTCCTCCAGACGACCGTGCAAGAATGCGTTGTTTACGTCCATCTTCAAGTGCATAGCATAGTTCAGCATGTTCAAGAGCGCGCTCGCATATCGACGTGAGCAATGCATAGCTAAGGACAGAGCTAGGGTAGACGACCCCTGTGGCCAGGCCCAAGGCGTCCATACTCATGGGCCACACCAGGGACTGTGCAACACGTGATTGAGAAGGATGAGAGGACGACGCATTACTGTCAGAGGAGCGGGCCAGAAGTGCACGGAGGCGGCTGCCACAAAAAAATGGTTCAACTGGTGCAGGACATGTGGGAGCGTTGGGCAGAGTAGGATCAGGGGCAAACAGCCTCGGCACGTCAGGAGGAGAACAAGTCGGTGAGGGGTGCGCAAGGGACACAGACTCAGACGGGACTATCGGGTACGCGACAAGCGAAGCCGGAGCGTCATGCAAACTGGACACCACAGGCGAGGCTGATGAGCTCCAAGTGATCTAGACGTCACGCACGGTGAGAGTTCCGGGCCGGGTGCCACAGGACGCTCCGAGGTTGAAGGCAACTGAGAAGGCACAAAAACAGGGACTGCGGGGACTGAGGGGGCCACTGCAGGGCCGACATCCCCCCGGAATCGAGAGAGCAGAAGGAGAGAGGTAGCTACCGATGACCGGTTGAGGTCTCGAAGGAACATAGACTCAAAAATCAGGGCGTCACGAGACTCGACGACGCGCTGGTAATTAGGGTCCCAAAAGCGCCAGGCCTTAGACCGGGCGGACACGCCCAAAAAAGGACAGAGGCGAATAGGGTGGGCGAGCTTCCCATCCCAAACATCCTTAGGGAGCCAGACTACAGTGACGCTACCCTATACGCCAGCAATACAGAGGTCAACACGGGTACCGAACCAACGCTCAAAAAGGGTAACAGTTCTCAGGAGAGGACTGTGGAGAGTACGGTTCCAGACCCAGGTCATGTAACACATGGCCTCAAAGGCAAACAACAGAGGGAGACCAGACTCGGATAACAGGGTACGGACACCATTGGCAATGGTCTGGCTCCAGCACTCAGAATCTCCGTTTTGCTGGGGTGTGTAGGGAGCTGAGGTCTCCAAACACACCCCTTGGGACTCAAGAAAACAAGTGGTGGGACCAAGGAACTCATCGGTGCGGTCGACGTGAAAGACATGCAGAGACAGTTGACACAAGCACTCAACTTGCACTAACCAAGTTTTGATGACAGTAGAGACATCACTTTTCTGATGAAGAGCGAAGACCCAACGGAAACGAGAGAAATCATCAGTGAGGTAGAGAACATACAAACCAAACCCCCTAAGGAAATCATGGGGAAGGGGACCCATGACATGAGCATGAATGAGGTCAAAGGTAGAAGAGGACTGTGAGTCAGAGGAGGAAAAAGGAGAGCGATGCATTTTGTCCAGCGCACAATCGAGATGGTCTAACGGATAGGGTGTCGGAAAGGTGGACGGCAAACAGCGAGCTAAAGTCGGAGCATGCTTGTGATAGCATCAGTGTGCACGTACCCAAGACGGTGATGCAAGAGGTGGACATCATCAAGGAAGAGGGAGGGTACGACATGGACACGGGATGAGCCAAGGGTACAAAAGAGGCACATGGAGCAAGAAGAGGAACACGGTATAGCTTGTCACACATAACCCCCCACAAGAAAACACAATCGAAGGAACAAAGATAGACAGTGCCAACACCCTGAATAGCAGAGAAATCCATACCCTGGTCGTCAAGGAAGGTCTCTGACTGCAGATTGAGTTCCAAGGAGGGCACGTAAAGAATGTCAGGAAAGAGCAGTGCACCACTGGCCCCGACAAAACGGACAACGATAACACCCTAGACAGGGAGCAACTGGCTGGATCTAGTGCGCACAAAGCGGACGGGACCAGCCGGGCCCAATGAGACGAAAGAAGATCGAACAGAAGTCATGTAACGGGTGGCGCCTGGGTCAAGGACCCAAAAGCCACTAGAGACACAAACGGGAGGAAGCACACCACAGGTCGCCACAGTGCCAACGGGAGCAGGAGACAGAGAGCAGGTGGCAACACAACGAGGGAGAACGACAGACTGCAAATGCTTGACCCACATAACAGACTCGGAAGGGAACCCAAGGACGTGACCGGGAGGATCTCCACGGGGAACAGAATCAGACTTACACAGAGGACCTCTAGCCAACGAAGACAGACTCTCGCCTCCCTGGTCACAAAGGTGAAGGCACTGGAGAAGAGACTGCTCCAATTGACACTCGCAATCAATGGAAGGCACAAACGACGGGGCGGACGAAGCTGAGGGGGGACGAAACCACATAGAAGGAACGTAGGCAAAGGAAGGTGGGCCAGAGAAGAAAGGTGCACCATAGGGAGGTGGCAACCCCCAAGGATACGGTGTGGACAGAGGAGCGGAGGGAATGCCAACGTTGGAGTAGGCCTGTGTGGAAGAAGAACTGGTAGAACGAGAGAGAGCGGTGGAGCTGAAGCCGCTGCTGGAGGAGGAAGAGGCAGAGCCGCTGGTGCGAGCCCAATGGGAATGCATGGCATGTGCAAGACAAAGTTCATCACGAGGCTCAGGATACCTCCGAGTAGAGTGCTTGGAGGAGCCACAATTCTAGCAGACCACCTCCCCCAGAGGACGAGAGGAAGTAGTGGCTTTGGCCCTTCCCCTGCCCTGTCCATTGTCACGGCCACGCCCACGGCCCTGAGAGGTGAGGGCAGCAAAGTGGAGGTCGAAGAGGTGGAGGAAGTAGAGGAGGAAGAAGAGGAGGTAAACACCAGGTAGGATGCAGAGGATGCTGTGGTGACGGCGGCAACTACGGCCACTACAGAAAAATGAAGGCGTTTGTTCTGTAGGCTGGTCCACCAGGCAGCGAGGCACTCAGCGGTGAAGTCCCAGAAGGCATCGACACCGAAAGGGGACCGTGGGAGAATGGGCTGCAAGGCGAGACGCTGGAGCTTGTCAGGCTTGACGTCATAAAGCAGGTCGGACAGTTCGGGGATCAGCCCATTGACCATAGTGAGGACAGTTGGCAGTTAACCCAGGATGGCCTCACAAAGCTCGTGTAGCAGCTTGAGCCCGTGGGCCCAATAGGCGTCAGCCGACTCGTCGGCACGCAGTAAGAGCGTGTTGAACTACACGGTGAGTGCACTCTGAGCAGCTTGACCGGTCACGATGGTGCGACGACGCAGCATGGTGTATGCACCAACAAGATCAGCAAGACGTTGGACGACATGGTCAGCATTGTAAGTGTCGACATCTTCCACAAGTGATCCAGGTGCGGTAGCAAAGACTGCACGAACAGTACATGTAAACTTGTTAGGAATAGGCGTAAACGGAGGGAATATTGGGAAATAATACTCCCACAAGCGTTCCCCCTGAGCCCAGGCAATGAAGCAAGTCTCCGAGGAGGAGAATGCAAGTCTAGTGGTGAGGACTAAAGGCTGGGAGAAGAAATCATGCTGATGAGAGACAGCGGCGAGGGTGACAGCAGGGGTAGCGGCGGCTGGAGTGGCGGCAACGGTGCTGCTAGGAGACGGCGTGGAAGAAGTACAAGCACTAGTGGCAGTAGTGGCAAAAACAGAGGGGACAGACGCTACCGATCGACGCTGAAGCACAATGGCATAAACCTCATTAGCAAACGGAACGTGATTTTCATTCGCGAGCTTGAGGCGGTGTTTAGCCTCCCGCTGAGCCTCGCAAGTGTGGGTCAGCTATTGCTACAACTCTACGATGATTGACTCATTGTCACCAGGCATGGTGATGACAGTGGGACCCTGCCGTAAAAGTTCCAGCAGATGTTCCCCAGTCCCAGTGGGCGTTGGAAAATTGGGGTGCCGTTAGGCAAGTTGTGAAGCGGCAAGGTCACCTATCGGTTCAGTTGGGCTGAGCTTAGCCTTCCTCTCTTTTTTCTTTGCAGCTGCTCCAACCCGGTTGGTTTCATTGTTTCCTTCTTACCATTGTCCTTTCATTTATCTTTTTTCACTCTCTTCTTGGTCGAGAACTCGGTCTCTGGGTTCCTGTCCCGGTGCCTTGGGAGACCCTGTTTCATTTGTGCATAGATTTTGATCAAGACCTGAACGCTCAGGTTCTGTCTTGGCACCTCGGGAGACCCCTCTTTGTCCGGCCTTGTCTGGTTGTAGTGGGTTTTATCGGCCTTGCCTCTAACGCAGTACCAGCCTCTTCATTCACGACTGTTTCTCCCAACAGCCGCTTCCTGGACACCACAACATTGCCTCGCCCAATGCTTAGGCCACCATGGCATCACCCGTGATGCCCCCACCTGGCTTGGTGCGGACTCCAACACACTAGGTTCCCTCCTACTATGGGCCAAACTCGTCATCCTACTCGCCTCCATCATGGCTTTGCGTGCCACCTTCACAAGCATCTCTGTCTTCTTCACATCCCGGCCTCCATCCTTGACCCCACCCTTGGCATGCAGACTCTCTCATAACCACTCTTGACCCCAGCCTCACTCCTTCCTGTGTGCACCCTCACCCTCGAACTCCTCATGCCCCCTGTGGTATGAGTTTGGTTGTTGAGTCTGGAGGTCACCCGTGTCAGTCGAATGGAGGCCTTCGGGATGCATTGGTGGGTTGGACTATTGCTGATGATGTTTGGATCGAGGGCTAGCAGCATGTTACGATCTCATGGCTGTTGAATATTGCCTCCATTCGTGCGCCTTCCTCTTCTGCCTCTAGCGATAGTATTGCGGCATGTCACGTCTCCTTGTCTGGTCGTGTATCGCACAGTTTTTGGATCATCAATTTGAGAGCAATGCATCACATGGCATCATCTCGCATTGCGTTTTTTTTGTTAGTTCTTGTCGGTGACATTTGTTATGTGCGTCCTAGATCGGGCCAAATGCTCCCTGTCCAAGGTGTTGGTGTCGTCCACTTTGTTTGTCCGGCGGGGGACCTTTTCTTACCCGATCTACTTTTTGTGCCTGCATTTGAGGTCAATCTACTGTCATTCTTCACCCTTGACGACCAGAGTTTGGATTTCTTTGCGTCTCGCCGTGTCGACTCTGTTTCTCTACAACCATCTGGTTGTGTCATGCTTCGTGCTGTTCAATGTAACAAGCTATACCGCATCCCTTGCTTCCAGCCCGTCTGCCTCTATTTTGATCCCTACGACTCTACACGCTCTTGTGATTCATCAACCGGAAGGCTCCCTGAGGATCTTTCTTGCTCTGGCAAGACATCACCCGGATGGGCGACGCGTCTCATGGATTTTCCATCGATGCTCGATGCACCCTCCGGCGGATTTGCACGCCATGGCACCCTTGGTACCTCATCCACCGAATACTTCCGGTGGATCTCCTCATCAGCTTGATTGTCGTCAAAGTCCTATGTATTGGCTGCCACTATTGGTCCACCATCGCAGTCTGATTCAACATCCTCAAATTCAGCATCCGTCGGCTCCTTCTTATAGTCAAGGAGCTCAAACCCCACCCCGTCTTTAGAGAGTCTACCACGCCCACATCGATGTTGTTGATGTAGCTCTGTTGCTTGTCAAACTCAACATCTCAGCTGCAAATAACCTCCTCTTTACCCATGTTGTAGAGGTAGTGCACCTTATGCATGCTCTCATAGCTAAGGAAGAGATACAATTTTGTCCGCGGCTCTAGCTTGCTGTTGCACCGCTGCGAAGCCTGTACCATCATGTGCGCCTTGCACCCGAACACTTTCAGGTGTGCGCATGTTTGGCTTGCGCCCGTTCCAAACCTTCTGCGGCGTCTTCTAGCCCCTCTTCCCCTTCCGAAATGTCGTTGGGGTGATGTTGATGGTGTAGCTCACCGTACACACAGCTTCTTCCCACAAGTTTCATATAAATTCTTCATACACCAACATGGTCTATACCATGTTCAATAACGTCTGGTTTGCTCGCTCCACCACGCCAATTGACTGAGGCCAATATGGCGTACTTTGTTCCCATTTTATGCCCTACTGCTTCATCCACCCGCTACAGTCCACGTACTCTTTGTCGTTGTCATTGCATCATGCTCTGACCTTCCATTCAGTCTGACTCTCCACCGCAATGACATACTCATTCAGCCGGTCAAGGACCTTGCCTTTTGATTCATGAAGTAAACTTAGAGCCTTTTGCTTTATTCATCAATGAAGGTGACAAAGTAACGCACGCCGATCCTTGACACCATCTTGAATGGCCCACCCACGTTACTGTGCACGACCTCCAGCAGGTCCAAGGCGCGATTCACATTCTCATTGAATTGTTTGCGAAGCGCCTTGCACAAAATGCAAGGCTCGCACTTTTTGTGTTTCATTCCACACTGTCGATGACGAGGCCACGTACCAGCTCACGCTTTGCCATCTCTTTCATGGCAACGGGTGTGGAATGCCCCAGTTGTCAATGCCAGAGCTCTAGATTAGTTCCCCCTCCTTTGGCCAGGTTGACGATGCTTTCTTGCAAGTCTGCTAAATCTATTACTGTGGGGATCACCTCGATCTCCACAATGTTCAGGCCTCCCTAGCACTTAGCCTCAAGCACGGGTACGCTACAACCGTCTTTCCGCATGACTACGACCTTTCTCCTGAAGAGCACCTCGTACCACTTGTCCATCAAGCGACTTACACTTTAGAATTCTAGCGAAGCTAGGTGCGTGCTGCACGTCCTTGATGATGCGATGCACCTATTTCCGACCAACTACCACCACCACGTCCACATGTCCTTGGCCAGCCGCCGGCACGACCTTGTCATTTGCGGCCACCATGGACTTGGTGTAGTTTATGAACCCGACCTTCTCCACCTCGGTGTGCTCCTCCATTCCAGATTCAAGGCATCGTTGGTTGGCCTTCTTGATGTAGTGGTTTTGAGTACTGTTGAGAAGCGCCTTCTTACCTTTGACATCCTTGGCACCAGCCTTTGCCTACTTAGTACACTCACGGCACCGGCCTTTGCCTCCTTAGTACACTCAATGTGCCCGTGAGTGTACTAAGGGCCACATATTTTCAGCACGCATCCTTCTTGGCGTCCTTCTTGCCACCGCCATGTTTGCCACCTTCCTTGTCCCCACTTTGGCAACCATGCATTTTGGTAGCGAGAGCCAATGAGGAGGACGATGACTCTCCGTAGCTCCGTCACTATGCCTCATTGAATATGTACTCTACGACCTCGCCATAAGTAAGCTTGTTCTCTGTCCATCTATCCAAAAAGGTGATGAGAGGGCTCCAACTGTGAGGAAGGGCCATCGCCTGTAGCTGTGTGTCAATCTTCCACCCCACATGGTTACATTGTGATGCGAGTGAGTCAATCTACTACATGACAGAGATGAAATCATCTCTCTCCTCAATTCTCACCGTTTAGAGTCGCTTCATCGCAAAGATTTTGTTTGCCAATGACTTGGATTCATGGATGGCGCGGAGTTTTTCCAAGCCTTGGCTGCCAGCTTGCAGCCCTAAAAGTAGCCCCACTGCGGTTCAGTCAAACCAATCACCAGTAGCATGAGCGCCTCCATGTTCTTCTTTGCAAAGACCTCCCTTTGCGTTCCCATTGTTATCGCTTTGTCGAGGACTTGCATTCCCTTCATGACCTCCAGTAGTCCCTTGTGCGCGAGGTGCAACTCAAACTACCACCTTCATAGCCCAGAGCTAAGGCCACCTACACACTTTTGGATGGGCCACGTCTCTTTCTGTGCCATTTCTGTAGTCTTCCAGTCCGGGACCTCAGCGTTTGATCGTGATGTCATCCTCCACAACAATCCTGTCCGTCGCGAAAGTCGTGAGCGATGTGCACACTGGCCAGGGTCGTTGTGGGCTCAGAATCTTTTGTCTGAACTTGCCCCCGGGTGGTGGCAGTTCCAATGTGCCTCAATGGTTTTGCACTTGGTGTGTACGGCTTTCTGTTTTGTTTACGGGTTGAAATTCTTAGCGTGAACTTTCTAGTCGCCTCACGCTATGTTCTTGGGAGTGGAAGGGAGTTATGAGACTGTCACTTTTGCAAAGGGAATAGTGCATTTTTGCATTAGCTTTTGAACATTGACATGATACAAAGAAGTTGTAAGGATAGTCACAAGCTTTCCAAAGTACCAAACCATGCGTAATGTGGATCACCATAGCTCCTGCTACATCAGCTAAAGCGTGATACCCCAATCGAGCCGCTCCATTGGCGGTGCTCACCATGTCGCCCGCCGAGGTGTCCTCACACATCAAGGACCCATGAAAATGCCTTCCCAGAGGCGCATATGTCCCTACACGTAGTGGCGGTGCTCCTTGCACCTTTGGGGTATGTTTCGATGAGTTAATCATCAAGTTTGATGATGGGGATTGATGCGGTTTGAATCCTGTCCGCAGACCTACAATCCGAATTTTGACTGTCCCAAGTAACAAAACATCCTACTACGTTTTGGACTCCAAGCCAGGAATTTGGCAAGGTCCCTGAGTAATAGACTTAACAATATTCACTGGGCGCCACGGCAGCCTTATGGAGCAATTTTCCCAGATGGACATTTGTTTCTCGTTCCATTTGATTTTCACCGATAGTCGAAACACGACCGACTTCTCGAGCCACCACACACACTCTGAATTTGGAAGTCCAGATCCCTCGTTACTTTTCCGAGTCCGGCAAAAAACATGTCTTCAGATTTAGTGACTTGTCAACTAAGGGGCAATCCTCCATTTTGGGATCTGAGCAATCCTCAAGCCGTTAGATCCAACTACGAAGATTTTCCCCTTTCTCGTGGCTTGTCAGCGCCTCTCTGCGCCGCTCTTGGGCATGTAGAGGGATCAATCTTCTACAACATTACTGTCAAGAATCAGCCACATCTACCATAACATCGTAAACAACTAAAGACTTTCCAATGCCATGCGTGTTCCCATTCAACCATTCTTCTTTGGTCACATTATCACCCCCTTTCAGTAGAGTCAATATGACTCTATCTAGCTGAATCGGAAAAGGGGTCATGAAACTCAACATCTGTCTCCTCTTCAAAGCTTTTTAGACAATAGTCAGTACAAAACAAATCCTTAGTACCATATGTTTGGCCTAAAGAGGCTAATTGAGAATGATGCAAAATGGAATAAGATGACCAAATGATAAAATATTTTACACATGTTCAATAAGAAAACCAATAAACCACAGCAAGAAAAATGCCTTTCTTTGAATAATCACTATGTATTATTGTAAACCCACAGATTCTATGAATATCTTTGCCATTATACCCTCTCATACGAACAATGTGCACCCACACTTGCCCGACCATAATACAAGGAAAGTCGTGAAATGCATCAACATTCTAGAAGTGGTACATTAGAGGAAGAAAAAGGGTGAAATTATTTATAAAATATAAGAAATCAAGCACGGTAAAAGACTTAAATTGAGGTCCCGTTGATCATTATGCAACTTTACCAATGGATTTTCACCGAGATAGATCTACCACTCACACTACCTTATATACGTATCCTCACAAAAATCTCTCATCAACTTCTAAAAAAGATAAAATAAATGATAACTGCAAAATACATTGAGAAGTTACATCCAAAACGAAAAATGCATCTATATGCCTCCATAGAATCCATCATTTTTTTTACCCATAAACACATATAGTATCGAAACAAAACTTTTAAGCATCTCAATCCATGCATGACAATGCATAAGTCCCACAAATCTTGTCACTTGTGTAACTCTTCATAGGAGAGGATGCACTAAAAACAATTGACAAATGTCACTCCTGTAAATTGACTACAAAATACTAGCAAAGCTACTTATAAACACACAATACATATCTTTCTACATCACCTCACATCATGAGCCCAGAACAAACTGGCTTTGTTCAAGAAAGGAACATCCAGGAAACTCTCTCTTACATCTTTGATCTCAGAAGTTCATCTGTCTCAACATTATAAAGCTCAACTTTCTATTAGGAGACCCAATGGCATAAAAAACACTTACTTGACCAAAAAGTTGCATGATTGTGGTACTGTAGCGGAAGGGTCGGTTCGGCCCTCCCTCCCCGCTGAAGCGAGGGGTGGTTGCGCACCACCCCTCGCATCAGCAAGGGCTGCCCGCGGGCCAGCTGGCTGCCGGCCGGCTGGACGGCCGGCGGCCAGCCAAGTGACCGGCCAGCCAACAGCTGGCCAGCCGTCAGCCGCCAATGGCGGCCTCAGCCTAACCGATGGCTGAGGAGCCACGAGGACCTCGAGGTCGAGGCCTTGTGGCCTTGTGCCCTCACCCCCCGTCCCCCTCCTTGCAAGCGAGCAAGTGAGGACGAAGGATAGAGGGAGCGGGGGTGAGAGCGAGGAGCGAGGAGAGCGCACGAGAAAAGTCAACGCGAAACCATCGATCGTGCCTCATACGCGACGATTTTGTGCCGACGTGTCAAAAACAAAACTTGAGTTATTTTAGGAAAAAATACGAGTTTCAAAACCGGAAAACTCGTGAACTCATGAGTTCGAGGTAAAACCCCCTCGTTTCGGATCCAGAACAAGGGGGTGAGGAAAGAACGGAAATGGGCCTCTGGAGACTTGAATCATTCAAGTCTCCCTGCACAGGATCGTCATCGTCAATGACGATTGCCCAGAGTGACGCGAAGGGAAAACCCCCTCGAGCGAGCAGTGGACGCTATTATGCAAACGCCGACAATGACGTAAGTGTAGGAGTTGGAGGTTCCGACCCGTTACAGTGGTTCTCAGAGCCAGATGACCCCTGCGACCAAGGGTTTGATGGAAACGGTGGCAACATCCTATGTATAACGCCGCCGACAGCTACAAGCAGGAGTACAAATGCCAGAAGGGACTACGGCAACTACACCTCATGGATTGAAGTGCGTTGGAGAGCTAGAAAAGAGCTCTACTTGGTGGAGCCTCTTCCCTCCAGTCCCTTCGTACCTCCACAGGGTTAGAATGATTTCTGTGGGACGGGACGGGGAGTTCCCATCCCCAAAAATCTTCCCCATTTTCATGGCTCTTTCAAAACCCCTCCAACCAAAAATTGGGGAAGCTCCTTTTTCCAAGACCAGAGGCTCTCACGATCTGAGATGTCAAGAAAACAAAAGGAAAAGAAGACCAATGATTTTTTTTTTGTCGGTGGACTCTCTACCGCCGAGGGGCACAAGGGAGCCGCCGCCAAGAAATGCAAGAGGCGTCAAAGAAGTAAAGAAGAGGCCAAGGAAGACAAGAAGACAAGAAGAAGACAAGTGGAAAGGAGTTGAAGGATTTTTTACGGAATTTTAGGATTTCTCTCATACTCTTTGCACTTGTTTTGTGAGAGAAACTCACATACCCTATCATTTCCTTGTGTAGTAATTTTCTGTTCTTCTAGGTACTAGTCCTTGCCAATCGCCGTGAGTCACGGCTTAGGAAGACCAGTTTCAAAATTCACGTCCTTGTGCCGACGTCACGGCCTAGGAAAACATAAATTTAAGTTATAATTGCCTCACCAATCGTGAGGGCGAGACTTTAGGAGGCAATTCCTCCTCAAAGTTGTGGGGTGATCCTCACAGTGATCTTCACGTGCTAGTGGCACGGATAACAACATGGCAAGTACCGGACCGTCCAAGACCAACAAGGGCAAGGTGGTGACGGCCTCATCACACGCCCTCGGCGGACTCCAAATGTTGGGAGCCGCCGCCGCGAGCACGGTTGCCAAACCAAAGGCAATGGTACCGTTGAAGGCAATCGGCGTCAACCTTGGCGACACCAAGAAGCGCGCGGAGGCCGGAAAGCTGCTCGACAAGCACATCAACGCACACATGGATGACCCCCACGTGACAGACAATGCGTTGGAGGAGGATCTCCCGCAGGGGGATGCCAGCAAAGAGCACGACGCCGACGATGGCGAAGGCGACGAGGATCGCGATCATCGCCATCGTTGTGCGGTGAACTCAAGCCGATTGCTGGAGAAGGGCAAGGTGCTCGCCGCATCCCCTGAAGCTGCCAAGGATAGCAAGGCTGTCGACAATAGCAAAGACGCCAAAAGCAACCACGTAGAAAGTTCCCGCGATAACAAGCCGGACGATGTCGTCGGGAAGGTAATTCGCGATGACCACCGCAGGCTTGCTGATTTTGCTGTAGAGGCGGTAGGCAAACTCAAGATCACCACCGACGGCGGAGGTACGGCACCACTCAGAGGAGTGGGGGAGGATCCTCCTTCTTATGTTGTGGCCGCAATGGGACAAGGCAGCGCCCACTCAAGCGTCGTGCTGACGACAACCTCCTCAAGACGGTGGGACTTCTTGAAGGCGTGTACGCAAACCGTACCCTCTTATAGTGGATAAAGTTGCACAGACAATGTGAGGTCCTGGAGGCTATCGTCGATGCTCTGACAACGTCAGAGCTGAATTTTGCTTTGCCAACTTGTTGGCCCACGTTGGGTAGAGCATCACAAATCTGGATCGTGACCACCAGCTACAACACCTGGCCACTCATGAGGCAAGCCACTGATGCAACGACCTTGACAAGGTATTGTAGAGCGTGACTCACGTGCAAATGCTGCAAGAAGCGTAGTGTGCCGCAGCTGCTGATGCCACTGCCGGTGGCAGCAACGACTTGCCTACCTTGACGCCTTTGGGGCCGGTCATGAATACGTCATTCCTCCACAATGTGGAGATCTTCCGAAAGGGCGTAAAGCTGACAGATTGGCTGAATGGCATGGAGCATGCTCTATGTATCCACAAGGCTCCACTCAGCCAGTGGGGTGACCTTACCATGACACAACTTGAAGACAAGCTCTTCAAGTATGTGGTCAAGGAGTGGACTGCATAGCAGCCACACCTCGAGTGGCAGCCCATACCATGGGAGGTTTTCTGCACAATCATGCGTAAGAAGTACACCCAGCGTGAGGAGGCGCAGCGCACCTTCCACAGAATCAAGGAATCCATACAGTTGGGTAGCTTCCTTGAACCCTACTTCAGTGAGTTCAATGCACTCGTGAAGGAAGCTGAAAGTTTCACCGAGGACGATGGGACTCAAACCTTCAAGTACCCAAAGTGCATGCTCCCGGAGTGCTTGCATGACGGTCTTGCCAGCGAGAAACCAAAGGAAAAGACCACCATTACGGCAATTGACTAGGCTTGGATAAGTTGGAGGGCGTTGCGGGACTACATGAGTGAGGTGTATTCAACGGACCCTAAGCACTACTTGGACGCTTGGCCGAACGGGCGTGCACAGCAAGGCCGTGACATGCGCATGGACGCTTTGGGGGCTGGAGGAGCAGCCGGGCAACGGGGCGAGGCCAAGGGCAAGTAGCGTGCAAACCTCCAGTCAAGAAGATTGGAGGGCACAAGGCCCCAAACCACAAGCGCAACCATGACAATGACGAGCTGCAAGCGGCGCGTGAGCGTCGCAACATGGCATTCCACGAAGGAATTTGCCACAACTGTATGAAGCCAAGTCACTTTAAGGCTTAGTGCCCTGAGGCTGGTGGTGGTGTGCAAGAGCCTGTAGCGTTAGCCGCAGCAGCAACACCTCGTGGAGAGGGAAAAGTAGGAGGCCACGGATATGGCCGTGGAGAGGGTTGCGGTCGCGGCAATGGGCCCGACTGTGGTAATGGACTAGGTCGTGGGGTAGGTTTTCCCCACCCCTATGTGACGTTAGTGGGGATAACTCAGGGTTGAAACTGGATCAGGAGTGTGGGTTCATTTTTTCAGACGACGATGATAAACAATTTGAGTTTTTGACGAGTTCAAAATTCTGAATTATCTTCTCCCCTCTTGTTGAACCTCATTCTACACTTGCTAACCGTCATTGCCCACTAAACCTTGCATCTCCGGACAAAATGCATGACCACGCATGCTATGTGGTTGCGCCACCGACCATTGTGCAAGAGTTGTGTAACAAAGTGATTGAAGCAAACGCCCTCAAAGTGATGAGTTCAATCGCGTTTGCGGTACCTTTCGTTGACGATTTAGACCTAGTCAAATTCAAAGACCAAAAGGTGG
Organism: Penium margaritaceum; assembly: GCA_023375785.1. Classification (NCBI taxonomy): domain Eukaryota; kingdom Viridiplantae; phylum Streptophyta; class Zygnematophyceae; order Desmidiales; family Peniaceae; genus Penium; species Penium margaritaceum. Next base: position 36,920 of record SZWC01015529.1, on the reverse strand, counting down.
TAGCCAATTTTAAATGTGCCCACAAGATGTGAACTTGAACACGTGAATCATGGGAGCTTCGGCGTCCGCCGTCTACATTCCATGTTTGTCACAAACTCGGTTTACCATCGTCGAGCCTGTTCACTAAAAAAAGTGGGGGCAACATGACGATGCAGTTGAAAGGACACCTAGTTGGTGCTCACGTGAGCGTACTTGCTAACACTGGAGGAGATGACTCCTTTGTCAGCCTTGGCTTTGCGCAAGAGGCTGGCCTGAAGTACAAGCCATCGAATGGCACACTTTTTGTCAGTGACAACCGTACATTACCCATGATTGGTACCTGCAAAGCAAAAAATTGTATTCAAGGGTACACACAGAGTGTCACATTGAAGGTACTCAACCTTCTTGACCCGTTTGATGTGGTGCTAGGCGATCTCTTGCTCTGTGAAAAAAAGGCTCTAATGTGCTTTGAATCGAAGCATTTGATCCTCCTAAAAGGACACCGTCACTTTACGCTGATTCCGAGTATGGAATTGTCGTTGACCTGACTCAAATTCCATGTCAGCTTGTTTGCAATGCAGGTCAAGAGAAGTATTAGACAAGTTTTTCGAATCTTTTTTGCCTAGGTGCAAAAAGTGGAGGACGACACAAATGAAGACACGCCAAAAGAGGTCAAATCTCTATTGGCGGAGTTCTCGGATGTATTCCAAGACCCATCGGCTAGGTTTCCACCAGAACTACACATGGGCCACACGATTCCGCTGCAACCGAAGGCTACTCCTCCGTTTTGACCTACGTATAGCCTTAGTCCAGCAGAAAGGCAAGAGACCGGATGTCAAATCAAAGAGTACCTTACAAAAGGATGGTTTGAGCTTAGTAACTCACCCTACAATGCACCAATCCTTTTTGTGAACAAGAAGGACAGTGGTTTCCACGTGTGCATGGACTACCAAGCATTGAACAAGCTGACAGTGAAAAATCGATTCCCCCTTTCGCATATCAAGGACCTGTTTGACCAACTCTTAGGGACAAAAGTATTCTCGTCCTTGGATTTGTCTCAAGGGTACCATCAAATCTGCATCACGGAAGAGGATGTACCCAAAACCACGTTTTGAACGCACATGGGACACTATCAGTTTTGACTGCCATGCTTCAGGCTTATAAATGCCCCGGCAACCTTCCAAGGAGAAATGAACCAAAATTTTGCCAAGAAACTCGGTTACTTTGTCTTGGTTTACTTGGATGACATCTTGGTTCTCTCCAAATCCTTTAAAGAGCACATAGAAAATCTGCACGAAGGCCTCACAATCCTTCAGAAAACAGAAGCTCTACGCAAAAGTGAGCAAGTGCAAGTTTACACGAGAGGAGCTCAAATACCTTGGACACATTGTCGGGAAGGAGGGTATCCATGTCAACCCACAAAAGGTTCAAGCTGTGGTGGACTAGCCACACCAAGATAATGTTGGGCAGATTTGGTCTTTCTTCGGCCTTGCAAACTACTTATAACGGTTTATGCAAGGGTATTCAACACGGGTAGCACTGCTAACCAGGCTCACACAAAAAGACGTGCGTTGGAAATGGACAATTAATTACAAGAACGCCTTTCTCAAAGTCAAAGAGCTTCCATCCACAGCGCCCGTCCTAGCTCTCCCAGATCTATCGCAACTGTGGAAGGTTCGACATCGGTGACAAAGTGTTGCTTCAGGAGGCGAAGGGTCACCTTCAGCAGGCAAAGGGTCACCTTCAAGCTTCTCGGCAACGACAGAAGGCATATGCCGACAAAATTTGCCATGAGGTCTCGTTTGAAATCGGTGACAAGGTGCTTCTTAGCACAAAGAATCTTTGGATGAAGTCGTCAGGGGCGCAAAAACCTCTATCGAAGTGGATTGGGCCGTTTCCCATCGTCACATGCATCGGGCCAATGGCATACCGATTGGTACTTCTATCGAGTATGAAGATACATGACGTATTTCATGTGATCCTCTTCGCTCCATACACAGTAAAGGGAACCGTTTAGCCACCACCAACAGTCCTTGCTGCCAATGGCCAATGCGAGGTTCTTTGCCTACTTCAGCACCGAGAGTGTACTCTTTGGCCGCGAGTTGTTGGAGGATATCTTGTTCACTGGGCCGGGTGTGGACCTGAACATAACTCATGGGAGCCAGAATCTCGGTTGCCCACAGGGGTGGTCAACGAGAATTAGAGTGAGCTGGCAGCTTGTACTGATCAACGCGTGTCAGGGAGCACCACCTAAACACAGAAAAAGTGAACAACATTCCCATAGGGTGGCATTCATGGACTACAACCATAGGAGATTGGGGACGTCCAACATGGTTGTCGCGCGGAAGCTCTTGTATAAAGGGGACATGCCAGTAGCAGTGCTGACAGACAAGGTGCAGCTTAGGTCCAAGTGCCATGCACGTGTTCATTTTTAGCTGGTGTTTTAAACTATTAATTTCATTTCAAAATATTGTTAACTCACTAACTGAGAATCTTGCTTGCTGTTCATGAACCGAGACGGTCCATAACAAGTGGGGAGGAATGTAGCAGGAGGGCTGGTTCGACCCTCCCTCTTCGCTCAAGCAAGGGGTGGTTGCGCACCACCACTCGCGTCAGTGAAGGCTGGCCGATGGCCAGCACTTTGCTGGCCGCCGACCAGCTGGCTGCTGGCCGGCTGGATGGCCGGGGGCCGGCCAACTGACTTGCCGGCCACTAGCTGGCCAGCAGCCAGCCGCCGATTGCGGCCTCAGCCCGATCGGCGACTGAGGGGCCACGAGGGCCTCGAGGGCGAGGCCTTGTGGCCTTGTGCCCTCGCCCCCCTCCCCTTGTCCTCCTTGCAAGCGAGCAAGTAAGGACGAGGGAAAGGGGGAGCGCGGGTGAGAGCGAGGAGCAAGGGGAGCACACGAGAAAATTTGGGGCGAAACCGTTGATCGTGCCTCGCACGCGAAGATTTTACGCCGACACGTCAAAAACAAAAATCGATTTTGTTTACGACAATCTACGAGTTTCAAAATCGGAAAACTTGTGCGAACTCATGAGTTTGAGGTAATATCCCCTCGTTTCGGACCCAAAATGAGGAGGTAAGGTAAAAACGGAAATGGGCCTCTGGAGACTTGAATTGTTCAAGTCTCCCTGCACAGGGTCGTTGATGACGATTAACCCTAGAGTGACGTGAAGGGGAGTATCCCTCGAGCAAACTCTGGACGCTATTCTGCGAACTTCAACGATGACCTAAGTGCAGGAGCTGAAGGTTCTGACCCGTTACAAGCAACCATGAGTTTCCCAGTGACATACATCCCATGGAAAGAAGATGCAATTCACAAAACTCGAACACAATGTTTCTATATAGACTAGTAACACCTCTAAACACAACACAAAATGGAGTTGAGGAAGCTTGCCCTATCACTCCCTTGTGATTTGTCATTGCCATGGAGCCTCCAAACTAGTTCTCCCAGCATGTGTTTAAACAAATAATGTTATGCTTTGAAGCATTTGTTGACAATACAATAGCCATAGTTAAAGAAACGACCTACTTGGAGGAAGAAATCTCAGATCTTGGTCATGATTGAATCTTTCACTGTGATAAATGTTACCATGGATCAAACTAGTATGTTTCTAAATAGACCACATACATTAGTCCCAATAGTGACTTACTAGCATGAATTTCTCGACCCTCAATGGGTTCTAGGGATTGATGTAGACCGAGAATTACACGACGTGTGTGTATGGATAAAAATAGAACAAAAACTAATAGCCTCCTCTCTCCTCATGAGGAAGTTTAGCTTAAACCTCATAATAAAGGATGTCATCGTCAGATTTCAATTGAATTCATTTGTTATTGTTCACTCATACCTCTGCTTACCACAAAATGCTCAATACCCTCAGCATCAAAACAAGAAGGAAAACTTTGGTATGGGAAAAAAACAGAAAAAACCTTGAAGATGATGGTCTTGGTGTCAAATGGCCACATACAATATCAAAAGCACAACAAGCCCATTGTCATAAAAACGTTATCTACTACAATTTCCATGTAGTTAAATTTTCCCCTCAAAGGTGGATATTCATTAGAGTGTGGCAATGTAATCTTGGCACTTCAAAATAATCCATCAACAAGCATGCTTAGAGAACCTTACTGGAGCATAAATCATATGCTTCTATTTAGTGGGGATAACTGACATGTTATGTTTTATCTTTAGGCTTAAAATTGTGGCCATGACATTCAAAAGCTTCACAACCATCACATTGTGCCATTTTTTAAATCTTTTACAAGTGTCAACAATGCACTCAACACTTGCATAAGGGTGCATTTGACACCCCTTCAACATTTTATTGCTTGTGGTCAGTGTGTGGACATTCACATCTATGATGGTGTGTCCTTTTGTCTAACACCACATGCACTCAATTATGTACAGGTGACCAAGAGCTATGAACGCATCTTGAGACATGTTGTGCAAGGTCAAGTACATCATTGATGGGCATCGTGACTCCAATGTACAATAGTGTGCTCCAAAGATCAGGCCTGTGGCCATATGCTGTTTCTTTGCATGAATATAATGGTTTTTATCCTGATGGGAATATGACCTTGGACACTTTAAGATGCCCTAGTCTGTCTCCTAACATGCATGTGGGTTCCAGGAGAGTTTTACATAATTTCCCAAGTGCTGATCTTCTGGGGAGCACCATGCTGGATTGCTCCAAACATTGGTGAATGGCCACCCAGCTTGTTCTTCCAAGTGGTCAGGCTCGATTCCTCGTGTGGCAATCTGGCCTCCTTACATGTGATGTACAAGAAAGGTGCATTCTCACTGTTGTACTCTGAGTTTCTTGGCTCCTCTACCTCTCACTCTTGGTTCCTTGTGTGATATTTTATGAGCACCATGAGCATTCCATTTTGTTGTTGCTACCTCATGGGTAGCTTTTGATTATGAATAAGCAAGAGAGGACGACTCCTCGTGATCTCGCGGTTTTGAAATTGCACAGTTTTGAGATGTCTCACGGAATCGCCCAACCCTCCTCATCACCATGTCAGTTGCCCAAACGTACTTTTCATAGTAGGAGGAGCATCTCCTGCATCGTATCATTGTTGCTACATCCTATTTCTTTGGCCCTCTTGGCCCTCATTGTCCCCACGTTCTATTTTTTCTCACCAAATGGAGAGCAAATAGAGAATTGTGGTGGTGGTGGTGGTGGTGGTGGTGGTGGTGAAAGGTGGTGGTGTCCATCACGCAGCCGCAACAACACTCATAACAACTATTGTAGCATCTTCAATGTATGTAGCAATATTGCTACCCTTGGCCTCCTTGGTCCTATTGGCCCTTTTAGTCCTTGCATTCTCTGCTTGTGTAGCACGCACATCGACTCTCTTGGATATCTTAACCCTCTCGACCGTATGAACCCACTCATTATTTGCACAATGCTAGGAATATGTACAGAGGCAAAAAAATCTCTTGCCGCTCCTGGATCTAACTTAAGTCCGTTGTGGCTGCCACACTCTTGGTAGCAACACCATAAGCAGATTTTGCAGCTCTCTGAAATATGTCGACTCTATTGGTCCTCTCCATCTCCTGGCCCTCCCTGCCTTCTCACCCATCTTGACCCTTACAAATGATAGCCGTAACCCTAGCCGGCTACACAAGTAGCTTATGCCATTAATTTTAGTCCCAATGCCTCCTTTTGTATTTTTAGGTGTGACACCCTTGACTCTTTGTGCACTGAAGCAAGGGAATGTCCACAAGACTTAACCGGACCCAACTTTGACTATTGGGCTTCACGGCCACGTGGTACTAATTCCAAGCCACTCTGGTCTTGCATGCTCTCTTCCAAGTACTGGCATGATGATACACACCGGTGGGAGGAGGAAAGTTTGAGAAATTGGCTGTCACATATGCACAACTGCCGAGTTGCCTAGCCTCCTCTAGGGATGAAACCTCCAGCCTCACAAGTTCCTCGAGCTGCCACAGAAGGTGCAGAAGAACTAGTGACAGCCACCGTAACCAATCTCTAAGAGCAACCCGGTCATATTCTAGTCCTTCCCTTACTCACCAACCATGGAAGTCTAGCTGATGGTGCTCTTTATGTAGATGTTGGCAGAGGAGCCATGTGTGTAACAACAGCAAGAGAACACATGGTGACTATAGAGACAGCCATTGGTCGTGCTATGAGAGCCTACACCAAGATTGTTACTTCCATTCTTCCTTCTTGTAGTTCAGATGGAAAATTTGACAACACAGGTGAAAAACACCTCCACTTTCACACATTTTGTAATAGCTACTACAACCGCCATTGTTGCCAAAGTAACGTCTCAGGTCATTGCCTCCATTCTCCAGTCCATAGTCGTTGTCCTTTCCCCTTAGGTAAAGGCTAGTCCTTGAATGCACAACGCCATCACTGGCATCGCATGGCATCTGCAGGTGCTGCGGTGGTAGGCTAGTGGTCTCATGGCATCTTCAGATCCTTTCCCCTAGGGGAGAGGCTAGTCCTCTAATTCACAATGCCATCACAAGCGTCTCATGGCATCTGGAGATGAACGGATCTCTCTGTCTTCTTGTAGTAGTAGCGGTGTAGATCATGGTCATATCCTCCTCCATTAGAGTAGTCATGCCACCTCTCTTAGCCCTCCTCACACTCCGATAATGTGGTTAGAGTGCACGTTTGCAATTATCCTTCTATTACTTCTTCTCCCATTCACGTGCATTGTCACCCTAGCACACACCCCACATTCAATCTTTTCATCCACATGCATATTGATTATGCTTGCGCTAGAGGAAACACTCAAAGCACTTCACGTTGCTCTAAGTGAGGCCCAAGTGGCTAGCTACTGGGTTGAAGAGACGCTACTGAGAGAAATTCATGAAATAACAAAGATGGCCATGAATGTGGCTGATACTGTCATGGAGTGGTTATGCACTATTCCTTCTATTGTTAGTACCATTCCCACAACAATCAGTGACTCCTTTTCAAGATCCTTCCATGCTGCAGCTGATGCTAGGGGCCCTGCAGTCCTGCCATCTCTCATGCATGATGCTGCTAGCATCACCCACATGCTTCCGCTACAGCATCAAAAGGACTTTGAAATCCCAGCACCCCACCACATAGTCAAGTTCTACTCCTCTTAGGAGGCACATTTTAGACCGTGGGCTAGGGGCAAGATCTTATGAAAGTACTATTGTCTCATTGACCTTCCCTCTCTCCCTTTCTCTCCCAAGCCTGGAAGAACCTATGCCAGGTTCATTTTTATAGTTTTCTCTCCGTTGTGACAAGTCTCATTCCCAAGCTGTCAGATCTCCACCTGAACATTTGTGTAGAAGAGATTTAGCGCCTTGCTTCTGAGCCCATCCTCCTGAACTCTCCTTTTGATTTTGGGTCCCTCTATGAGTTCACAGCTACCTGTCCCGCAGGTTGGTAAAGCATCTTTCAAAACAAGCATTTGCAATGTACCATCATTGTAGCTATTTGAACATTGTGTACTACTACCTCTACTGCCTCTACTGCCTCTACCACAACGTTCTCACCTCTTGCCATCTCCACTTCATCCACCACTGTGGCCCACCGCACATGTAGATCCAGTCTTGAAATGAGCCAAGGGCATAGTAGGGGCAAGGCAGTTGACACCCTATCAGCGCCTGGTGCTATCACTTGCTAGAATCATGGCACCTTGATGCATTCTGCCCCTAAGTGTCCTGTTACCCACAGTGATGCACGTCTACCTTAGCTCACTGGTTCCGCTCCAACATTGTAAGCTATTCATCTCCCGTTGTTGCCACAATGGTAGGCTCTATATCTCCTTTTCCTACCTCCTAACTTGCTACTACCTACAACACCGATGTGTGCCCCAAATAGTGGCCCTCCTCCTCATCTCTTGTTTGGGGTGGGTTCATCTTGTTGTTGGCCCCTCTTCCTATGAGCCACCCTGTACTCACTACACATAGCCCATATGGCCTTCCAATGAAGGACGTATCCCAGACCCTTGGGCCAATGAGTGCCGCAAAAATGAGCACATCCTAGAGCATTGCCTCACTGCGCTACTTTGCCTCCATGACTAGGGAGGTAAGGATGTGATAGGGATGTCTCGTACTTTTTCCACTGATTTGGATGGAACACTTTGTGGTATGTCACCCAAGGCCATCCAGGGAGTTTTTACATAATGATCGACAGTGAATTGAGGACTTGAAGTCTGTATCACTTCTCTATCACCTTGGTACCTCTCCTTCTTTGTCCCACCATCTGGTGTAGTTGCCGCCTGCCTTGTGCTTGCCTTTGCTCGTGTGTTGAGTGGCCTTGGATCACTGATTCTTGAGCCACCCACCACAAGACTTTTTGCCGCTCATTTTTGTCAAGAGGAATCTGCATGGTGTGGTCCCGACGTTTGTCTGATCGTCTTTAGTGTTTCACGTCTTCTGTTTTAGGCAAATCTGAGACTGAGTATGAGCTTTCTGGTCGCCTAACGCAATGTGAACAGGAATTTGGAGACAGTCACTTTTTCGAAGCAAATAACACGATGAGCTTAGTCATGAGCTTTCCAATGCACCAAACCGCGTGCAATTTGACCAAGCGTAGCCAAAGTTATGCTTGCCAAAGCACTGGTCTCACCCACCACAGAAGCCTGACGCCGCCACTCACCGTGGCGCCTTCCTTCACGTGCAAAGCGCCTTCTCAAGGGGCAGATCCCAATGCACGTGATGTATGAGTCTCCTGCACTGTTTCGATGCACCTCCCCTACTTTTGGGTCGAGTTTGGTGATGGGGCGTGACGAGGTTTGAAACCTGTCTGTGGACCTGCAGTCAAAATTTTGACCAAGTCCCCGAGTAACAAAACGTACTACTGAGTTTCGGACGCCAAGCCATGATTTTGGCGAAGTCCCTCAGTAACAATCTGCACTGCAGGATCCGGTGGATGATCCACCTGATCAGGTGAGTTATCCACCGGACGCCTCAGTAGGCCTTCCGGAGCAATTTCTCCAGATGGTATCTTTGTTACTTGGTCCGGTCGATTATCAACCGGATTTTGAGTCGCAGCCGGCTCCCATAGCCGCTGCACACACCCCAACTTTGGAAGGCCATATATCCCTCGATACTTGTCCGATTCCGGCGAAACAACTTCTACCGGATTCAACAACTCGTCAATTTTATGGAGCAATCATCCATTTTAGGATCCGAGCATTCCTCAAGTCACCAGATCTGCCAGCACAGAGTTTCCATTTTCTTGCGGTTCGTCGGCGCCTCCTGGCGCCGCACTTGGGCATGTGTGGGGGCAAATTTTCAACATTCTCCTCCTTGCATCTGCCATGCCCATTGCTCCTGCTTGCTTTCACTCATCTTCTGTTGAGCCCTCCAGCCCATCATAGCTGGTCATCCCAAGCCTGGACACGCTCATCGCGTGCCGGTCCGCGGCTTGCGCTTTGGTCAAGCAATCCCCAAGCATGTTGTGCGTACTGCAATACTGCAGCACCACCTGCCCCTTCTCGACCATGTCCCGTGTGGATTAGTAACGCACGTCTATGTGCTTTGTCCTCCTCTGCTGCGTCGGGTTTTTGGCCAGCAAGATAGAGCCGGTGTTGTCCTCTTGCACCACCGTAGGCTCCTGCCGCAGTACGCCCAGCTCCCCCGGAAACCTGCGGAACCATACAGCCTCCTTGACTGCCTCAGCCAGCGCGATGTACTCAGCTTCCACTGTGGAGGTGGAGACACTGTAGTGCTTCCTGCTGCACCACAAGACCACTACAACAGCAAAGAAGAATACGTAGCCAGATGTGGATTTCCGCTTGTGCACATCCCCAATGTAGTTTGCATCCGTGTAGCAGACCAGACGCAAGGCGTCCGCCCGCCCCTTGCCGTTGAACCTCAAGTGTGCATGCCGCATCACCTGCAGGTAGCGGAGGATGCGGTTGACCACCTGCCAGTGTAGTGGTCTTGGATCAGCCACGTACCTGCTCACTTGGCCCACCGCGTATGCCAGATCCGATCGAGTCGCCACCATGGCGCACATGAGGCTGTCCACCGCCGATTGGTAGGGCACCCTTGCCATATCCTCCCAATCTTCGTTTGTTTACGGCGCCATTGCGGCACTCAGTTCACGGGTCGCGGAGACTGGACTGGACACTGGTTTGAAGTCCTCCATGCCGTTCCGCTTCAGTACCTCGGCCACGTATTTGGCCTGCCCCAGCTCAAGCGTGCGCGCTCTACGGTTCCGCGAAATGCTCACCCCGAGATACAACTCCAGCTCCCCCATGTCCGACATCTAGAACCTGCTGCTCAGCTGCTCTTTCAGCTGTTGTAGGCCTGACAAGTCTGATGAGCACAAGATCAGAACGTCCACGTAGAGTGTGACAATTTGATGGAGCTTCTTGCTGTGCTTCACGTACACGCTGTGATCTGCCTCACAGTGCTTGAAGCCGAGTTGTGCCATGGAGCTGTCCATCTACTGGTACCAACATCGCGGCAATTGTTTTAGCCCGTACAAGGAATTCCGCAGCTTGCACACCTTGCCCTCTGGTGCCTCCACCCCCTGCGGCACCTCCATGTACATTTCCTTGTCGATGATGCCATTGAGAAAGGCCATCGTTATGTCCATCAGGTGGAGCTCCATGTCCTTTGCGACTGCCACCGCAAGGATTGCCTGGATGCTTGTGAACTTGGCGACAAGGGCAAACGTCTCATTGTAGAGCTTGTCCTTACACTGTGCGTACCCCTTTGCCACAAACCGCGCCTTGTACTTGTCAACATCACCTTCTTTCGTGAACTTGGTCTTGAAGACCCAGCTGGAGCGGATGACCTTGGCGTATTTCGGCCTGTCAACCAGCTGCCACGTTTCGTTTTCAGCAATGGACGCCAACTCCAACTTGATGGTGGCGTCGCACTGCTTCCCCTCGGGCCGCGTAAGCGCCTCTTGCACGGTTTTCGGCTCCGTTGATGCAGCCAGCATGCAACGCATCATGCCGATCCATTCACTGGAGCCTGCGTCAAAATGATTCCCCGCTCTCCGCTGCCTCCCGCTGCGGTGCGGCACTTTTGGTGACGTCTTGTCACTCTGCTGTGATCCTGCCAACTCTACCCGCTCAGGTGAACCATCGACCGGACGGCTCCTTGAGGATCCCTCCCGCTCCGGTGAACCATTGACCGGAGGGGTGGCGCATCCGAAGGATTTTTCTCCGACGCCCAACGCAAACTCCACCGGGAGTGCGCCCTTCGGCACCCGCGGTGCCTCCTTCGACGGATCATTCCGCCGGATCTCCAGCCCAGCTTCATCATCGTCGGAGTCCTCCATGTTGGCTGCTGCACCTGCTGCACCGCCACGCTCCGACGCCGCATCATCGACCTCCGCGTCCGCCGGCTCCTCCTCGAAGTCAAGGAGCTGGAACCACTCCCCCTGTTTTGGAGTGTTCTTGAAGCTCATGTCGTTGCTGCTACTGATGAAGCTCTGCTGCTCGTCAAACTTGACATCACCATTGCAGATGATCTCTTATGTGCACAGGTCCCAGAGCCGATATGCCTTTTGCGCACTCTTGTAACCAAGGAACAAGCAAAGCTTTGCCCGTGGTTCCAGCTTGCTGTCGCGTCGTTGCACCGCATGCACCATCGTGTGTGCCTTGCACCCGAACACCTTCAGGTGTGCCACGTTTGGCTTGCGCCCGTTCCAAACCTCCTACGACATCGTCCAGCCGCCGTTACCCTTCAGCACTGCTGTTGGGGTGAGATTGATGGTGTAGCTTGCTGTATGCACAGCCTCCGCCCAGAACCCTTGCGGCAACTCCGCATCCACATGCATGGTCTGTACCATGTTGAGCATCATCTAGTTTGTCGGCTAAGCTACTCCCTTGGACTGTGGCGAGTACGACGTAGTGGGTTCCCACTTGATGCCCTGCTGCTTCATCCACCCGCTGTAGCCCATGTACTCTCCGCCATTGTTGTTGCGTAGCGCTCTGACCTTTCGGCCAGTTTGCCTCTCCATCGCTGCGACATACTCCTTCAAATGGTCTAGGACCTTGCCTTTTCGCTTCATGAAGTACACGTAGTGCTTCCTGCTGCAATCATCAATGAAGGTGACAAAGTATCTCAAGCAGCTGTTTGACGGCGTTTTGAATGGTCCGTACACGTTACTGTGCATGACCTCAAGCAAGTCCTTTGCGCGAGCCTTGTTCTTGTTTACCGGCTTGCGTCGTGCCTTGCCCAAAATGCAAGGCTCGAACTTTTTGTGCGCTGTTGCACAAGGTTTTGTGTCTGCACCGTCGATGACAAGGGCGCGCACCATGTCGTGCTTCGCCATCTCCTTAATGGTTGCAGGCTCCGAGTGCCCCAATCGTCGGTGCCAGAGCTCCAGATCAGTGCTTACTCCCTTGGCCATGTTGACGGCGCGCTCCTACGAGTCTACTGCGTCCGATGCCATAGAAACCACCTTGGTCTCCACGATGTAGAGACCGCCCTTGCGCTTCGCCTTGAGCACGACCTCGCCGTCAACGTCGATGCACACCACTGTGCCTTTCCTGTAGAAGAGCACCTCATACCCCTTATCTATCAAGCGAGTGACACTCAGGATGTCAGCTAGGCCAGGAACGTGCTGCACATCACGAATTGTGCACAGCTCCTTCCCGCCCACCACAACTTCCACCTCCACGTCGCCTTGGTCGGCCGCCGGCTCGACTTTGTCGTTTGCGACCACCATTACCTTGGAGGACTTCTCATAGGTGAAAAACCCCACCTTCTCAACTTGGGTGGGCCCCGGAATCCAAGCACTGCCTCTTGGCCTTCTTGAGGAAGTAGTTCTTGTTGCCGTTGAGGAGGAACCTGCCCTTGGTGTTTTTGCCGCCGGTCTTCGCCTCCTCCGGGTACTCACGAGCCCAATCGCCCTCCTTACCACAGTTGCACCACGCACCTTTCTTGGCACCCTTCTTGCCTTCGCCTCTTCCGCTGCTTCCTTTGCCCCCGTTTCCGCCACCACGAGTTTTGGGGATGAGGGTCGATGAGGAAGACGAGGAATCCTCGCAGCTCCGGCGCTGTGCCTCGTTGTAGATGTACTATGCAATTGCGCCATAGGTGAGCTTGTCCTCCGACCATCCTCGGAATGGTGATGAGTGGATCCCAACTTTCAGGTAGGGTCATGAGGAGGGCCATCGCCTGGAGCTGCGTGTTGATCTTCCACCCCACGTCGTCGCATTGCAAGGTGAGCGACTCGATCTGCTGCATGGCGGAGATGACATCATCTCCCTCCTCGATTCTCACCGTGAGGGGCCGCTTCATTGCAAAGATTTTATTCATTATCAACTTGGATTGGTGGATGGCGTAGAGCTTTTGCCAAGCTTCGGCTGCCAGCTTCTAGCCTTGGAAGTAGCCCCACTACGACTCAACTGTCCCGGACACCAAGAGCATGAACGCCTCCGTGTTCTTCTTATCGAAGGCCTGCTTCTCTGCGTCTGCAACTGTCGCCTCTACGAGCACCTCCTTTCCCAGCATGACTTTCAGCAGCCCCTTATGCGAGAGGTGCAACTCAAACTGCCACCTCCATAGCCCAAAGCCTGGGCCGCCAGCATACTTCTAAATGGACTGCGTTTCCTTCTGCGCCATTGGCACAACTTCTACCCCGACGAGTTCTCAGGACTGCAAGGCGACGTCCAAGATGACGATCCCGTGCGCTGCGGAAGACGTGAACGTTGGAGACTATCACAACCGTGATAGTCTCCCTTTGTCAGGAGGAATCAGCGTGGTGCGGTCCTGACGTTTTTTTGATCGTCTTTTGTGGTTCACATCTTCTGTTTTGGGCGAATCTGAGACTGAGCGTGAGCTTTCTAGTTGCCTCACGCTATGTGAGCAGGAATTCAGAGACATTCACTTTTGCGAGAATAACGCAATTTTGCATTAGTTTTTTAACATGAACATGATTCCAGCATTTATAGGGCTAGTCATGATCTTTCCAACGCACCAAACCGCGCATAATTTGGCCAAGCGTAGCCTAAGTTACGCTTGCCGAAGCGCAGGTCTCACCCACCACAGAAGCCTGATGCCGCCACTCGCCGTGACGCCTTGCTTGACGTGCGAAGCGCCTTTCCCAAGGCGCAGATCCCATTGCACGTGATGTATGGGTCCCCTGTACTGTTTCTATGCACCTCCCCCACTTTTGGGTCGAGTTCGGTTATGGGACGTGATGAGGTTTGAAACCTGTCCGTGGACCTGCAGTCAGAATTTCGACCTTGTCCCCATGTAACAAAACGTACTACTGACTTTCGGACGCCGAGCCATGATTTTGGCAAAGTCCCTCAGTAACAACCTGCACTACGGGATCCGGTGGATGATCCACCTGATCAGGTGGATTATCCACCGGACGCCTCGGCAGGCCTACAGGAGCAATTACTCCAGATGGCATTTTTGTCACTTGGTCCGGTCGATTATCCACAGGATTTCGAGTCGCAACCGGCTCCCAGAGCCGCTGCGCACACCCCAACTTTGGAAGGCCATATCTCCCTCGATACTTGTCCGATTCTGGCAAAACAACTTCCACCAGATTCAGCTGCTCGTGAAATTTACGGGGCAAAGATCCATTCTAGGATCTGAGTAATCTTGGAGTCGCCAGATCCGTCGGTGGGGAGTTTCCACTTTCTGGCGACTCGTCGGCGCCTCCCGGCGCCGCACTTGGGCATGTGGGGGGGCAAATTTGTAACAATTGTTTGTCTTCCTTGGCAGTGGTCACTCTATTTGCTTTGTTCTTACCAGCTTGAGGCTGCTTTTACCTATCCAGTGTGTTAGTGTTGTCCTATTTGTTGGTCCTAGTAGAGACATGTTCTTGCCTGATTTTCTGAACATGCCTGACTTAACAGGTCAGCATGCTGCTGGTCAGCACCAGTCTGGGTGATCATGAAATGGAATTTGTTTCCATCCGTGGCATTTGCACCATCTACATTTGTTCCTCCGGTTTGGTTGTTCTCAGTGGCCTTCATTGTAATCACCGGTTATGCGTACACGTGTCGCTTCTTGTGTCGTCCCTTGTATTCATTTTAGTTCATGGTGTCCCATCTTTGTCTTCAGACCACCTGCGCCTCTTGCCATCTTTTGTCTTTGCAATTTTTGCATAGCACCCATTTCTTGCATGCTTCGTACTAAGCACGTTGCTACTATTGGCATAGCTACATTCCCTCTCCTTTGCTTAGCTGACTGCCTTGATTATTCTAAAGGCAAGATGAACTGTTCCCCTTTCAACAGAGTAGAATCCATCACAATGCAACCTCTTCATCTTGTGCAAGGAGGCGTGATGGATCTGTTCCCTCATGTATTCCTTGGCAATGGGGACCGTTATGTGTTGTGCTTGACAGGTGAGTTTTCTTGTTCTGATTGGATGTTTTCTCTTTGCCACAAGAGTGACATAAGAAACATCCTTGTGACCTTGCTCATTAAAGCTGGGAAACTTGCAAGTGTTTCCTCAGTGTCTTTTGGTATACTTGTGGTAGTAAGCTTCTTAGTCCCACCCCCTACTTCCTTGACTTTTGTGGGGTGAGTGTGGAGCCCTCAGCTCCATACGCACCTTCATTGAACAACTTGTATAGCCCAGTGGTGGAACCACACCCTTTTAAATTGGGCCCATTTATTTCTTAAGGGAGAATGCATCTGGCCAGTCCCCGCTCTTTACCTTTGGGGAATGTCCTACATGGCTTGGGTTTGGAACCATGTGCTCCACAGCCCCCTCTCTTCTCATGTCACTCTCTTTGAACACCACTCCTCGGCATGTTGAATTGTGTCTCATCCATGTCTGGGGATTTATTGCCATTGATTGGCTTATCAATAGCCATTTTGATGATATTTTGTCCCCTCAAGGCCGTCTCTATGTATTTCTTGGTGTGCTGGCCTTCTCCTAGGCTTGTCAGTTCATCGTCGCGTCATAGAGTCTCGTAATGCTCTTTCTTTTTAGGATGTGTTTGATCATGACTTTTCCTCACCTGCTTTGATGTCCTCTTTTTCTCGGCTCTCTTAGGTTGGGAGAAGTTCAATGCCAGCTGCATCCTTGGATAAGACCATGTTTAGCAATTCCACTAAGGTATAGATCTCCCCTGATCTCTCTGATCCTTGTGGAGCTTCTTCTCATAATCATTGTATCTCCCTACGCTTCTCCTGTCATGTCTTCTCTTTTGTCTCTTGGGTTACTTCCTCTTCCGAGTCCCTCCTCCTGACATTTTCCACCTCATCCTCTCTACCTCCTGAGGAGTCATCCATCATGTCTCATGCATCCTCCCCTTTGCTGTCTGTCTTTTCTCCTACATCCTCAACCCTAATATCTCTATGGCCAATGCCTGTCCAAGTCCAGTCTCCTATACCGTCTCCTGTTTCATAAGACAAGATGGGCAATTGTGTGCCCTCTCCCCCCAGACTAAGCAGTCCCTCTCATGGTTCCATCTCTTTGGACTTTGGTATCATTGGCTCATCCTCCTCAGTCGGACAGGTCTTTACTACTCCACCACATATCACAAAATCCAGGGAGCCCAGAATACTTGCTCTTGGTCTCACCAAAGCAACCTCCTCTTGTCCTGATGTGCCTGTCGCCTAGTATGGCTTTGGGATACTCTGGCACTGAGCATGAGTTCTACCATGCTGTTGACATGTCTAACAACGGCTATGTTGTGTGCCAATTTGCTGTAGACAGGCTATTCCCACTCCCTCCTGAGCCCACCACTATCCGTGAGGCCAAAGATGCCACCAACTTCTTCCTCTATGAGAACGCCATGCATGAGGTGTTGGATGCTCTAACTGAGCATGGGGTGTACAAACTGGTCGATCTCCCACTAGCCAGTCTCCTTGGGCATGGACCTCAAGCGTGACCGTTATCATATAAGATGCATGTCCACCGAGCTGCCTACTTGGCAGCTCTTTGCGTCCTTGCTCTCTGTAGATCCCAGCCTCAACACCAGTAGCACCAGTAGGAAAATCATTGTTGAAGTTACTAGATGCATCCAAACGGGGAGAGGAGGTGGATGCTACTGTCTTTCTAGGTGTCATTGGCTTGTTGATGTACCTAGCCACAAATAGCTCTGCGGTTATACCATTTTCAGTCCATTTTCTTGATTCTCTCAATATCCAAGGGAAGATCACCTTGTTCTATGATAAATGTTTTCTACAACCTGCATTGGACTATACTTCAGAGCACAAAACGTAGTCATTGCCGATGATTACACCGACAATGACTGGGCACATGACACTGGCAAACGAGGTCAGACTGGGTTTATCTTCTTGGTTGGGGGCATTTCCATCTCCTTGAAAAGCGACAAATAGGACTGTGTTTCTCAGAGGTGGAGCAAGGTTGATTGTGTTGCACTCAACTCCTGTCTGTGTGAGGCTGTTTAGTTATGCCACCTTCTGTAGAAAATATTCACCACAGCATCGTGTGCTGTGAAGACCAAAGCACCAAGGCTATTGCTCAGAAAGATGCCATGCACCATTTGCACACTAAGAACATCGATGTAGAGCATCACTTTGTCATGAGTAAACTTCTACCAACATTGTTTGGGTTGTTTGGGTAGACTCACGGTCATACCTGGCTGACTTCCTTATGAAGGAACTGAACATATGTGTGCTTGAATGTGCCACGCATGATGTTACTCTTGCGCATCCACACGATCCAGGTTGAACCTTGTTCCTTGTGCTTCGCAAAACTATCCACCTCGTTCTATTTTCTCTCTTGTTCTCTTGCTATGACATGGTTTCTGTGACGATGAGACATAGGGGAGTTTAAATTTCTGTGGTCAATGTGTGGCCCTTCACACTATAAGTGGGATTCTCTCTTGTCTTTCACCACGTGCACAGACTTCCGTATAAGAGAATAAGAGCTATGGCTGCAGCAGGACATATGCTACACAAGAGAAGTTATCCTTTTGATGGACCTCGTGGCTCCAGGCTCAAGTTGTGGGTATCTGCCGGATTACTCCGTGCACTTGTGAGTAGCCTTCCTTGGTTTTGTGCCCAGTGGTCGGACTTGGTCCTTTCGCGGAGTGCAAGTGTGTCTTTCATGCATGTGATGCGTAAGCAAGGTGCATGCTCACCGGCGTGCTCTAGGCCCACATGGGTTCCTTGTGCAAACGTTTAAAAAACCACAAGATTTTCATGGCATTCTTAAACTCTTGGCATCTCCCACGCTCCCATACACTCTCAATTACATTGCCACCTAATGGGTAGCTTCACTTTGACAGCCATCATATTGTGCTATTTGTGTATTCTTCATGGGCATCAACAGTGTATTTGGTACTTGTGCCAGTGATGTATTGTGCATACAAATCTTGTAACCAGTGATACCAATACTCATGTCATGTGTGTGTCCAGTACATGCTTTCTCAGTATTTGCATTCTTGTTGCATGTGCTGCAATTGGAAACCCATTTTGTGGATTTTCATATAAGTTTTATGTTTTCAGAAATTTTAGGTTTCCTGAAATTTGAGGTCTTCTAGGAGCTCAATCGGAGATGTTAATATTTTTTAGGACAAAATCCATGACCAACTTGGTCATCTCAATCGGAGATGAAATTCATGTAGTAGAACTAGATAGTAGTGGAAGCAACGTCTAGAGGTGCAGGCAATGGGAAAGGTGCTGTGAAAGGTAGGGACGGCAATGAAGAGGTGACCTTGCCATGTGATCACGATATCCGTCAGGAGTAGCAGTCAAGAAACGGAGGGTGCAAAATTTGTGGAGGACTGGTTTGGAGGATGAAAACGTAGGGTAACAAGAGCAAAGGGCTAGAGTGGAATGCGACAGGAAGCTTCATCGAGGATGGCAAAAGACAGCGGCTTGGGTGCTTTTGGCAGTTGTCGGTGACTGATGAGGTTGGATGTTGCCACGGACATTTTTTTGGACATATGGCTAAGTCAGAGTGATGAGTGCCACCTAAGCATGAGGAGTGAGGTGAGAGGATGCTGCTGATATCAACTGTTGATGGAGCTAAAGGAGAGCATGGCGAGCAAATAGAAGAAATGAGGATGATACTAAATTGTACAAACCACCACGTGTGGATACGTGGATACATGGGTGGATGATGTCCCTCATTCAATGTGATAGTGGATAAAATGGAGGTGTAGATATTGGTGGTGGAGACGGTGGGAGCGGCAGTAGCTTAGGAGGAGCTGCTCGAAATAGAGGACAGTGATGACGCCGACAAGGTGATGATGTGATTAGGGAACACCACGCAATGTTGCCTGAAGCTGTGATGCCATGTCAAAAGAAGTAGATGGGTAGGACGAGTCATGGTCGAAGAAAGCAAAAGTAGAGGAACAGATTGGAATTATGGAAAAGTGACAGAAGAAAAGAGCTTAGTGCAAGAGCAAGGATTGAGTAAACAATTAGGCTATGGGACGAGTAGAAATTGAGATACAATACCAGAGTGGAGATTCAACAGGAGCACATTGATAGAATACTCAGGCAAGAAAGGACATATTGGTTTGTTAAGAATGACTGAGTGGTGGAGGGAGAGTGACGATGCAAAGAGATGCAAAAGCAGGGGCTTGAGGTTACATGGCAAAGGATGAACGAGAGGGAGATGATAGAGTGAGGACACGGCTGCAAGGACCGCAAAATCATAGACGAACATGATGAAGAGAACAGTTCTGCATTAAGCTAGGAGGGAATGGACATCCTTTGTGTATACAACATAGTAGGAAACAAGGGGAGATAATGGCTTTTGCGCTAGCCGAGCACGTGTGACAAATGCCACTTGATTAGGGGCTACTAGACTGTGATCATAACGGTCAGGGACCGCAAATCTGTTGTCAAGGTGGTTTGGTGGTGGATCTCAACCACATCGAGGTCATAGATTTCCAACGGTGTCTGTGCACTATATCAGTTTCTTGAAGAATTTCTGACATGGTTCGTCCCTACATTTGACGTTGGCACATGTCACAACAACTTTTGGAATGGAGCATTGGAGGTCAAGAGAGGTGGGGAAAATGCTCTCTATCTACTTAGCATAAGAATCATGAGGTCGTTTTATTGTGGAGAAAACATGCAAGGACAGAAATAAGCACGCGCTAAGTCTATGGACTCGTGTACATCACGGATGTAACACTCATGTGGAACAAAGTTATCAATTAGGTTCAATGTAAGAGTGAAATGAAGTTTGGATGCTAGCTCAAAGTTATTCTAAGAAAGGGGGGTACTTGCGAATGATATAAGAACTAGGGGCGTTTTCACCATGGACAGACAAACTAATGACTACTTGTTCATTTCATATCCTCAAAGACCTTGCCAAGAGAAAAAAAGGGAGGATATTCATATCTTACCTCTAGTTTGAGCAAGAAAATCAATTCCTCCACAGTTATATGATCTTTTATAGCCCCCTACTAGTTTTAAATTAACTTTTACATTGTAATGGTTTTTCATAAAGTTTTCATGTTACCCTCCTTGGCCTAATCCGCCAAGTCAAAGCCTTGAACCCCAATATTACATTTGGACGGTGATCATTGCATGATATAGGAAATGAACAGGCGTGATTGTCTGGTCATGGTTGATTGAAAATGAAGAAACTTCGTAGACATGAATCTCAATCCTATGCACAGGTTGTTATTGGAGTTCACATACTCTACTACACATTTACATCGAATTCAATTAATTCTACCTTTATCCACTTTTTGTCAAGAGAGGATTTAACATCCAAGTTAAAGAGTATAAAAATTAATTCAGATGTTTCTCATTCGAATTTAACACCACACTGTTCACTAATTTGTTCTTGCAGACTAGGATCCTTTGTCCACTGGTTCCGGTTGCTTCTGTTTCATGTGCACAAATGATATATACTGAGCATTGTTTTGCTTTGTGTTTCTCAGTTAGAGCTCAAAACTTGAAACACCCTCATCATTAGGCTCGGCAATAGCCAAGCCTAATGACGAGTCTGCTTCCTCATCAGCCTTGCTTGCAGCCTCGGCTTTGAGCGAGGCTGGCGAGGAGGCACGCTTGCTGGGCTCAAGGCATTTGTCAAAATGGAAAATTGAACAAGACCTGTCATCGTGTTTAAGTTTATGAGCCTTCATTCACGATGAAATCAATTATACATGGAAATAATACAAAAGTTCAAAATTTTCAGTAAAATACAACATTATGCATAAAGTGAATATTCAAAACAAAAGTGCAGTATGGTAACTGTGTCCAAAACTCGCTAGAGGAGTTACCCCCTCGGTGTCACTGTGGCAGCCACCGATGACCTTGTGCAGGGAGACTCAAGTATTTAGAATCTCAAGAGACCCGGTTCTATTTTTACCTTGTGCCCCGGCTTTGGATCTTTAAAGAATTGGCTTCTACCCCAAAACTGCAAGTTTATGTGATTTTTTGGTGAGATTGTGCGGACGTTCGTGCTAGTTGGAATTCTTTTTTTTTGTGATACTGTGAAATCATAACGGATGAAGCACATCTGGTGATTTTACACCATCCAATTTTTGTCCATATCTTGTTCTCTCATTCGTGCTCTCTACTTGTCCTTGATTTCCATCTCGGCAAAGAAGGGCAAGTGAGGAAGTGAACGCGAGGTCGTCAGCCTCATTCTTGAGGCCCTTGTGGCCTCTTGGTCACCAATCAACCCACCAAATCGATTGGCAACTATTGGAGAATAGTGGTGCTCCATTGGTAGGTTGCCGGCTGGTCACCTCACCGGCCTCTAGCCATCCAGCTGGCCATGGCCAGCAAGTGGCTGGCTACTGGACACCCATGGCAAAGGGTGGCTGCCAGCGACCTCCTCAATTTCACGAGGTGGGAGGGTTAATTGGCCATCCCCCTATATTCCTCCTCATTTTTTATGAACCATTCCGGTACACAAATAGGAATGAGAACTTGATAGTGAAGCACCAATATTGTGTGCCAAGCTTTGGACTGGGAGGACACGCCGAGGAAGGGACAAAGATGCATGCGAGGGAACAACTTGCCATTGTGCTTGTCCATAGGAAGCCAGAAATAGGCAATGCTACTCGACACCCGAGCAAGGGGAAGGTCTGCACGATGACCATGCCATCGCTCCGTTGTGATGACATGGCGTGGCAACTGATTGTGAGGGACACGGTTCTAGATCCACACCATGTACACCATGGCCTCAAACCCGACTAAGGGAGAGAGACAAGACTTGGTGAAAAATGTTTAAACACCATTAGCAAGGGTGCAATTCCAATGGTCAGACACACCGTTCTTCTAGGGTGTGTAGGGAGCAGAGGCTTCCAAGAGAACACCTTGAGACTGAAGAAAACGGGTGGTAGGAGTAATAAACTCACTGTCACAATCAAAACAAAAGACTTGCTGCTTGCATTGACAAGCACGTTCTTCCTAGACAAGCCAAGACTTGATTGTGGGGCCAACGTCACTCTTTTTACAAAGTGCAAAGACCCAACAAAAGTGAGACAAGTCATCGGTCAGACACAATACGTATCGCTGACCAAGACTGCCAAGAAACTGTCGTCAGGGAGAAGGTCCATGACATAGCCATGAATAAGGGCAAGAAACTCTGTAGCACGCGTGTCAGAGGTAGGGAAGGGAGAGCTATGCATCTTCCCTTGCGTGTAGTCAAGACAGTTGGTGGGACAGGGGACAGGCAACATCAAGGCCGCGAGCCGATTGCGTGCGAAGCATGCAGGAAATGGCTGATGTATGCATGTGGTCAAGAAGGTAATGGAGTAGGCAGATGTACCCAGGGGAGAGAAAGGGAGCAACATGGACGTGGGCAATGGCAGTGGTAACGATGCACCACCAAAACTACCGTGTCGTAGTGGGAGGTAGCAAAAAGCGGGGGAGCACTTTGACGCAAGCACTGGTCAATGGATCCGCATGATGTGGTGCATGTTGGCTGCATCAACAAAGAGGACTACCATGTAAGAGGTGCTTGTGCCGCATGATGGGGGTCAATGGGATGCATCCATCAAATTGGAACTAGCATCGATCATGTAATCAAACACGTAGGAGCTAGTGGGCCAAAGGATGCCAAGGTCATTGGATCAAAGTGGGTCTTTAAGACCAAGTTCACAAAGGAACTTGTGATTGAAAAATCCAATGTGCGGCTGGTGGCAATTAGATACGCATAGAATAAGGGCGAGTAGTACGATGACGCATTTGCTCCCGCTACCAAGTTCACAAGCATCCGGGTGGTCCTTGCAGTGGTGGCCATAAAGGACATGGGGCTCCAACAAATGGACGTAAAAACTACCTTCCTCAAAGGCATCATAAACAAAGAGATCTACATGAAGGTGCCACAGAGGGTGGAGGCACCGGAGGGCAAGGTTTGGAAGCTAATGAAGTCCTAGCACGAGGTAAAACAATCATTCAGATGTTGGTACCAACAATTAAACAGCTTCATGTCATAACTCGGCTTTGAGAACTGTGAGTCGAATCATAGTATGTATGTGCGACGCAACAAACAGCTCCATCCAACCGCACACTATACGTGGATGACCTGATTTTGTGCTCGACGAATCTGCCAAGCCTACATCAACTGAAAGAGTAGCTAAGTAGCATATTCCACATGTCGGACATGGAGGAGCTGGATTACTACAACGGGGTGAGCATCACGCGGACCCGAAGGATGCACACGCTTGAGCTGGGGTAGGCCAAACATGTGGCCAAGGTGCTGAAGCGGTATAACATGGAGGATTACAAACCATTTGGCAGTCCGGTCTCCATGACTTGTGAACTGAGTGTGGCAATGGCACTGTAGAAAAAAGAAGAGCGAGAGGATATGGCCGGGATGCCCTACCAATCAACGGTGGCAGCCCTCATGTACGCCATGGTGGTGACTCGATGGACCTGGCATATGCGGTGGGCCAACTTACTAAGTCCGTGGAGAATCCAAGGCCACTACATTGGCATGCGCTCAAGCGCATCCTCCGCTACTTGCAAGCGATGCGGCATGCACCCTTGACGTTTGATGGTAAGGGGCGGGCGGACCCCTTGCTTCTGGTCCGCTATATAGATGTAGACTACGCTGGCGATGTGGATAAGTAGAAGTCCACATCCGGCTACGTGTTCTTCCTTGCTGGTGTAGTGAAGTAGTGTATATCATGCCGGCCGAGGCGGTCAGGGAGGCGGTGTGGCTCCTTAAGTTGCTGGGGGAGTTGGGCGTGCCATAACAGTAGTCTATAGTCGTGAAAGAGGATAGCAACGGCTCCATCTCACTGACCAACAACTCGATGCAACATAGGAGGATAAAGTACATCGACGTACATTATTGGTATGCATGGGACATGGTTGAAAAGGGCTAGGTAGTGCTGTAGCACTACAACACGCACAACATGCTTGCGAATTGCTTGACCAAAGCGTAACCAACAAATTGGCACAAAATGAGAGTGGCTGAGCTTAGGATGACCAACTATGATGGGCAAGAGGGCATAGCAAAAGATGAGTGAGAGAAAGTAGGAGCAGCGGGTATGGTAGGTTCAAGGGGGAGAATGTTGAAGATTTTCCCTCTAGACGCCCATGTGTGACACTGGGAGGCACCGACGAGCCGCAACCTAGAGGAAAATCCTCACAATTGGATCTAGCAGCTCACGGATTGCTTGGATCCTAAAATGGAGGATTTTCCCTTTAATGTGATGAGTTTCTGAACTTGGTGGAAGTTGTTTCACTGGAATCAGACAAGTAACAAGGGAGATATGGGCTTCCAATACTTGGGTTTGCGCGGCGGCTCGGGGAGTTTACCCTGGCTCGACTACGTGGTGAAAAATCGACAGGAACAAGCGAAAAATGTCCATGTGGAAATTTTTCTCTGGTAAATGATATTCACCGAATCCAGTCGTGCAGTTTGCTACTGAGGAAATCAGCCTAAATCGTAGCTCGGAGTCCCAAAGTCAGTAGTATGTTTTACTACTCGGGGAGTCAAAACTCCGACTGCACCAATCGGGATTTTGCAGGTCCGCGATCAGGTTTCAAACCATATCAATTCCCATCACCAAACTCAATGATGAACTCAACAAAACAGAATCTAAAGGCCTAAGGGGTTCCTCCACTACATGTGGGGACATCTCCACCTCCAGCAAGTCGTTTTGTTGGGTCCTTGATGTGTGTGGGCGCCTCAGCCGGCGACATGGTACGCGCCTCCAACTGAGCGACTGGATTGGGGTGCGGCACTTTGGCTGACGTAGCGGGAGCTACGTGATCCAAATGACTCGTGGTTTGGTGCGTTATAGAGCATATGACTAGCCCTACAAGTATTCAAATCATGTTAATGTTAAAATACTAATGCAAAAGTGTGTTATTCTGTTCGCAAAAGTGGCTTTCTCGTGATTTCCTTCCATTCCCAGAAGCATGATGTGAGGTGACGAGAAAGCTCGTTCTTGGACTCAGAATCGGCAGACAAAACAGAAAGCCATGAACACCAAATGCATACCAGTCGGGGCATGTTGGAACTGCCACCATCTTGGGCTAGTTTTGGACAGATGTACGGGCTAAACAGGTGTAGTTAATCGTGGTGATTTTCTACACGACACGACCAGTGTATAAGACGTGTTTTTTGTATGTTCCACAAAATTGTGTTAGGGTGTAGTTATCTTCTGCTCACATATGGTACTGTGTAGGTTTTGCACATGAAATAAAATCTTGTTTCTAGAAAGAAACAATGAAAAAAGGAACATAGGATGTACAGCGTGTTTCACTTAGATGGCGAACTATTGTACAAGAACTTGTTGTGCATTGTTTTAGCATTGATGTGGAAAAAATGCTACTAAAGACATGCGATTGTCACGACTGTTTCTATTCAGCATGTTATTGGGATGTGCTCTGTACATCTTTTTGCCCTTTCTTTCTGTTTCATGTTGGCCCGTCCCCTCTCCCCCACACAAAGCTAAAAGTGTATGTGTTCAGTGTCGCAGGTCGTATATCTTGACGACAACAGGTTTTGTTCACAAGTGTATTTTACACTTGTGAACATCTGAACATGTTTCTTGGATACACTCCTCTAATACACTTTGTCTATTTGGGGGGGGTGGGGGGCAGAGGTGAGCCTCGATCTCTCTCCCCAAAAAGGCTAGAGTGTATTGGAAGTGTGTATATGGACATTGTATTTTCTCTTGTCTGATGGACCAAATAAATTACATGGGTGGATTCAAAGTCGACACTTTAACCACACACCAACGCCACCGATAATTCATAATCAACGATGCCGATGCAATCCACCTGTTTGCATCTAGTGGGAAGATCATGTGAAAAAACAGTCACCACATACCATGGACCCCTCCCCCTCTCAGAGCCAAAATTTGCATCGGGTCAGTATAGCAGGGCGTGTATTGTGATGAACATCGGTTTTGTTCACTAGTGTATTGTATACTAGTGATATTTGAACATTTCTATCCCATACACTCCCCTAATTAACTTTGTCTTTTTGGGGAGGGGGGAGCCGACCCTCGATCCCTTCCCCCCAAAAGGCTAGAGTGTATTGGGAGAGTGTAGCTCGTTGATGTATAGTTTTTGTCCGATGGACCAGAAGAATTCACTTGTGTATTTGAATTTGCCTATATAACCACACACCAAAGCCGTTGATTCTTCATAATCAACAATTTCCATGAGGCCTCTAACTTCTCAAACAGTTAATGGGGGTGTGGTAGAGCCGGCGGTCCATGTGCCCCCCTCCAAATGGCTATTGTATGCATATGCAAAGATGCATACGTAGATGTATCTTGCTTATGTCAAGTGAGAACGTCAACTGCGCCCTTGATGGGCATAGACCCAATGACACGTCAAAGTGCGCATGAACTACAAATTACCACGCGCGCTAGCAAGGGTTTGGGATGGTTTGCGAGTACCATTTCAAAACTTTGGCCAGTTAATGGATGGCGATGGAATCCATGCTTCTCCTTCTAATTAACCATTGATGGAACAGATAAACTAAACTTCTACATCGATGGCTCTAGAGGCCCACCAACCACAATGTTTGTTGCTGGTTATTGGTGCACTGGAAAAAACAGGGTGAAATGCAGCCTGATTTTGCGTTTTTTTTTTTCTATAACAAGGCATCATGGGTTCACTCACACACAAGCCCACCACCAACCCACTACAAGATGGGACTCCAGGCTCTTACTGAGCCCCACTCTTGCGAGGCTCGGCACATGCCTGTGTAACAAGGAATATAGAAGAAAGAGCTATGATTTGTGACCTCCGGTCAATTTTACTACCCGAGATGTCAAAGTCGAGAGATATGCATTTGTAGTCGTGACAATTGCATTACACTATGTACTCATTTAGGTGTTGTTACAAGAAATGTATATTGAGTTGTGAAACACTATACTGTGGTTTTTATTAGATGTTAGAAAGCAAAAAAACAATCCTTCTACATTGTATCCTATGTTGAAGTCTACTAAGAAGCAGTCATGTGTATGAATAGAGAAGGTACCATGAAACTTTTAAGTGTAGATGTTAAACGTGTACACTACATGGAGAGTGTATTTTTTAGGGGTGATTAACCGTTTATTGGGCTATACTACGAAAGGTGTAGACACATTTTCTTACTTGTAATGTAAGAAATGGTTATTGAGCATTGAATGTTTTCTAAGATCAATGATAGCATCTGAATAGCTCTTGGCTAACATATCACTAAGAAGCACGTTAGTTTATTGCCAGATAAGAGTTTCCCACCATGTTTCT
The DNA here is from genome assembly GCA_023375785.1 of Penium margaritaceum. NCBI lineage: Eukaryota > Viridiplantae > Streptophyta > Zygnematophyceae > Desmidiales > Peniaceae > Penium > Penium margaritaceum. The sequence goes on along the minus strand of SZWC01015529.1, from coordinate 9,387 downwards.
AAAACAAGCCTTTCCGTAAAAAGGGGATGGTGCATACACCACAGTTTAAAAGAGAGGATTAACAAGATTGTTGAAACTAGAGTAAAGTTTTTCATGGTCCTTTTTGGTAATCAAAGAGGGTAGGTTGATATCTTCATTTTCCTTGGAAGTAATACAAATTCCTCTGTTATAGAAAAAACACTTGGAAAAATAGATGTGCATTCTAGCTTATTTTCATTTCGAGTTTGCGACCCCTTTCTTATACGTGTAGAAGAGTCTACAAGAACAAAAAGGTTGGATTGTTAAGTAAAATGAAACTTCTAATGGAGAGATGTGTAGAGTTTTTACATTCCATTGGTTTTGAACAAATGTTTGACACTGTTGACTTTTTGCTATCCAAGGTGTCTTTATTCTTACAAAAGGGTGGAATTGGCCCTTATTTTTTGGTTTTGGGGTTGGTTGAGTGACTTGTGTAAAAAAAGGTGGTACTTCAATACAGAAATTCAAGACATTATATGTATGTTATGTACACAAACGTTTCATCTCAACTTTAAAATCAACGCTCTATTATAATTTACAATTTATCCATAACTCATGGAATGGGATCACAACAGCCAAATGCAATACAATGTTACATCTCCGTAACATTCATTCCATTCAATGCAAACAAAGGATGAACAAACTCTGAGTCTCTCTCTCTCTCTCTCTCTCTCTCTCTCTCTCTCTCTCTCTCTCTCTCTCTCTCTCTCTCTCTCTCCATCTCTCCCTCTCTTTGCAACCAACATGCCTTCCTTGTTATGCCTCCTTGTAGCATGAAGTTTAGGAATACATGTTTTCCCACTCGTGCTGATGATGCTACGTTGACAGAATTGTGGATAGTTTATGAATAGAAAAGTGTGGAGCAGAAGAAAATATGATGATTTATGACAATGGCATGAATTTTACTCCTTCAAATTCATGTGTAATGTTAAATAACTTTGGTGTGGTCAGAAAACAATAGTTTTGTTCAACTCATTTGAAGAACCACAGAAGTAGTTTACACAATTCAGAAAAGTTTAAAGCGTCAAATGTTCACCTATGTTTTTTGTGATCCTGGGTTGCTTGATCACATGTATTTGGCTCTTGATGTGTTATATCTGGTAGATAGTCATTTCTTCAAGTTTTTTGGTCAACGTTTTTACCAAAGATGTTACAAGGCAAGGACATGGTCGTCTATGTCACGCACTTGATAAGACATGCTTCGGTCATTTTACAAAAGGAAGAAGTCAAGGGAAAGATGCACGTGAGCTGAACACAGAATGAAGTCAGAATGTCATCGTCTTCCTCCACCTCCTCATCATCAAACATCACATGGCCATGAACATCATCAGCATACTGCTGAAAGTCAGCCTTGGAAAAATTTTCAAAACAAGCCCTTCACCATGTATGGCAAATGATGGTATGGTTTGCCTTTGTGTACATTCATGCCATCATGAACCATTCCCATACGTGCTCTTTCACCAGTTTCATGCCAAGAGTTAGAGTGTCACCCTACTTGGCCTTGTCTCGTACCCACATTGGAAAGTGGTCATCGATGGTCTGATTTAGTGGATTCATGATGCCGATGTCTGGTGGCCCTACTTTGGGAGAGCACCCAGTGAGGATGTAGATGGGGTGCTTGTATTTGAAGTTGGTTGAAAGCCTATGAAAAAAGGTGGAGCTGCACTAGTTGCGCCATGCATCCAAGACAAGGAGTATGTGGTTGAAGCCTTCTTTGAAACCATGCGCCTTGCACTTCACTATGAAAACTCTCCACTTCCGTTTGCAAGTCGGCATGCACCTTCTGAGTTACTGTAATGCCCTCTGCCATGTCCATCCTGTGTGTTTTTCCATAAACTTATGGATACACGAGCGACTGAAAGCACGATTTCCAAGGTCTATAGGATTATCCCATGCGTGCTGCGTGGTGATCAGATTGATATTACATTGGAAATTCTTATCACTGAATGATGTTCTCATTTTACACACCTTTGAGAAGGAACTTTTCTTCTTGGTGATGATTTTTTAGTGCACAGAGAGGAAATCTATCTTTCCCCTGTGCCTCCGAGCCTGCCTCTTCTAGTTTTTTGGCATGGTAAGCTCAATTATCATGAAATGTGTAGTAACAACCACACATTGCTCCTTTAGAACTCTTGTGTTTAGGTAGATCTAGCCGAAAACAATATCAAACAAAAATCAATAGAAGAAACATTGTGGCAGTCTAGAATGTAAAAAAAAAGGCAGGGATAATCTACAACTTTGTAAAAAATGGCGTGGCACTTGTCTTCTCGGTGAGTGGAAGAAATGCCCACTACCAAACCAGTCACGGTAGCATTCTCAGCACTATTTTCCACAATTCTCACGCTTCTCCAAGTTTGTATGGGGGCTTTTAAGGAAAAGTGCCATGGATTTTATGCTGGGTGTCATCTTAGGCATACCCTAGTGATCTTTATGCTTATACATTGCACTTGCGAGTGATTGCAAGTGATTGGGAGTGGTTGTGAGTGATATTGAGTGGTTGCGAGTCTCTATGAGTGGTTGCGAGTGCTTGTGAGTTATTTTGAGTGGTTGCGAGTGGTTACGAGTGGTTGCGAGTGGCTGCGAGTGGTTGCCAGTGGTTGAAAGTAGTTGCGAGTGGTTGTTGGGGGTTGCTAGTGGTTGTGAGTGGTTGTAAGTGGTAGCGATTGGTTGCTAGTGGTCGTGAGTGGTTGCGAGTGGTTGCGAGTGGTTGAGAATAATGATCACATGAATCATGTGATCCTTAGCTTTACATACATGTTTACCTTTTAAATTGTTTATGTGATCCTAATTGAACAAATTTGGGTAGAACCTAATCCTTAAATTCGTGGAATGGAGAAGCTTAATATCCCAGTAATCTTTAGATTCGTACGTGGGAGTTTTATGAATTATGCGATCCTTCAATTTGCATAAATCTTTGTGTTCCTGAATCTTGCACATCGATCGTTCACGGTGTCAATGCACTGACGCCTGTCGGTACTTGTTATACTGACATCAGGCTTTTTGCACCCCGTCATACCAATTGTGCGCCAACAACAACTTCCATGTGTCCGTTGCCGATTCATGATGACAGTCTAGGTTATAGGCACTCATAGTACGTGCCACATAGTGTCCTATTGTGAGCCATCAATGTCCAGATCATAGCCTCCGAATAACAATGACGCGAGCATGGATTGGTTTCTGCAAAAGATGACCCCTGAATAATGTGTGCGACATCTTGAGGTTCATCTTGGACATGCCTTGCCTTTGAGAACAAAGCCTATGAAACGGCTAGTTGGCCGTCTAAGGGAGTTCTTGTAGTTGAATTTTGATAATTCGCTTGATCTGAAGCCAACAACAACTTTGTCGAATGCAAATCCACCTATAGAGTCAAGCTTTGCAAAACCCAGTCATGACAACCGCCTAATGTTGATGCCGGGGTCATCGACGACTGCCCTTGGAGCCTGTTCCCCCATGGTTGAAGTAAAGAGCGGCATAGAGGCAGGCCAAAGCCCTGTTTCTGTGTCATCCGCAACATCTTGTCCTTAAGCAAAGGACAAGGGAAAGGTAAAGGTGACGGAGGAGCCTCCGAAGAAGCGCAAGATTCTTCCTCCAGGTTTCACGCGCATGAAAATCGAGGAGACAACAGTGCCACCACTTCCCGTGACCAACATCTACAGCTCAAGAAATGATGACAATGATGCCCACACATCATGTAGTGCCAAAGGCATCATTTTGTTCTACAGTCAGGCAACAGAAAAATCATTGGACTTGGAGTGCCAGGCGATTATCTCAGTCAGCCATACAATGACCACAAAGGACACCAACGGTAGAGGACAGTATTGTTTTAAGGGGCATTACGTTGCATGGTTTGGTAGTGGCAATCTCCCTGCCATCTACCGAGCAGTGAAAGCACATGAAATAGTGTACAAAGTAGTCAAGCATCTCCAAATGTGCTTTTCACACTCTTGAAGGCATCTGCATCTTTGGCAAGGTGGTTGTCACCAATTTGGCTTTGTGGTTCATCTGGGGCACTAAAGTTTTGAAGAACATATACGTTCATGTGGCATCACTTGCCATGCGTATAGAAACATCAGCACCCGTCAACAAGAAAAATAAAATGCACGGCGATCGCGGGAAAAGGGCCTGGCTGATGGCATATCTTGATATCGTCGAAGAAATCAAGGGGCCCCAAAAAAAGGCTTGCGAGGTAGCCATGCCGCTAGACTCAGAGTCCTTCCGCCATGAGGTACTGTATATCATCGGCAGGCACACCTTGATGATCTTGCAAGCGTGGAGGACCGTGATTTTGGCAGATTGTGCTTACGGAAGTTTGTGACGGAGACAATGGGCTGGGCATGGCATGCTGAAACATGTATCGCGTTCAAATTGCATGTAAAGTGCGAGAACAAACTGGACCACTTGCCCATGTGAGCATCTGCACTTGTCTTGTACCACAATATTTCCCTCTATTTCATCATAGACATTGATCACATTAACATGTAGCCCGAGTCGCCTGTAGATGGCACATACGTACCCAGGGGTTTGCCTGATTTCTCCGTCACTGGCCTCAACAACAAACGCGACATCACCGTTCTGGTCACGTCATTGTTCGCTGGGACTTCCTACCGTTGCGGTTCATCTATGTTGGGATGTCCAAATGTTGCACGCGAGGTTGTTGATGCTGGTTGGAAGCTAGCACACTCACCCAATCATTGGGAAAATGGAGAAAGGACCATGTAGTGGGTTTTGGGGGATCGTGCAACGTTATAGTGAGAAAAGATGTCATGCATAGGGATTGAGCCCGAGAAAAGCCCACATGCTTTTAGTGCTCGACGCATGGCACTCGCACTAGAGGGTGACCTTCCGTGACTGGCTGCGCATCAACGTTGTGCACATGCATCATGTGTACATCCCGTCCGGATGTTTGTCAAAGGTACAGGCAGCAGATGTTGACCTTATTTTACCAGTAAAGCACACTTTGAAAGAGCATTTCAGCATGTGGGTCGCACACAAAACGCGTGTAGGTGAGATTCTCTCACTGGGCATGGAAACAGTGAAGGAAGCATGTTATAGGTGGTTTATTCTAGCATGGTAGAATATCAATGGAAATCTTGCCATGGTGCAGAGTGCTTGGGGTCGTACATGATTTTCTTGGGTGTTCCAACCTGACTTTAAGAAGCATGCAAATGGCATGTATGGCGACGTCATGTACGAGAACAATGGGGTCAAGGAGGAGGATGAGGTTATGGTGTAACTAGTACTTACTGTCATGCATACATTTTCTAAGTGCAAGTTGCATTCCCTTTGTCATGGTCCTTTCCCTGTTTTGCAATGTTTGTGCACATCTCCCAAATGGATTGAAATGACACTGAAAGTCAGGACCTGCCTAGCCCAAGTACTTCGACAATGACAAAAGTGCGTGAAAACTTCATTTTCTACCTTAGAACCTTGAATTCGTAGTCAGGGTTGCAATTATCTTAGTGTTCCTCTAAGTTTGGTAAGAAAAAGGGATTATTTCAACTATTGTCAGAACATTAAGTTAGAATTTAAGAAACACTGGGGTAAATATTGATGACATGCTACTTTTACTATCACTCTCATGTATATTGCAATTGCTGTTGCTGTTAATGTTGGAGTGTGGATGTTCAGGGTCTTAGATGTAGAGGGAGACAAGATGAGCATGATGCCTGTTTGGGCGGGGTTCCTCCATGACGACGGATTTGCCCTTTCCTTTTGGATCGAATTCATGTGGATTAGTTGCATGGCAAGACGCTTTAGGCTTACAAGTATCCGTCGTGCCATGCGGGTTTGGAGACGGTCATTTGAGTTTGTTTGTATATCCTAAGGCCCCTATCACACTGAATAAACCATGAAAAGTTGCGATGAGTTCAATTTGGAAGATTGATGAAATTGTTCATCACAAACCATGTCAAACATGCTTGTTTGTTTCTCTTAAGATGATTTCGTCCACTTCACCACGTACAAGTTCATTCATGCACCAAGCCCCATCATTCATGCAATGACGGGTTTTGATTTGATGATGTCATTCTCTATGAGAAGAAAAGTGGAATGAATGAGCAGCGGTCTGGTTGGCAATGTTTTTCTCCAATTATTATGCAACCAAGGATGGTTGCTACGAGTTACAACACTTTTGGCACACTGGAAGTTTTGTAGCAACTCCTTGACGGTTCCCCATGGTTCATGCATGCATCGTGGGATGTGAGCGCATAGCATGGTCCATCAATGATAATAATGCATAAGAAACTCATGTTTATATAGTGTTACATCTCTTAATCAAGCTATTAGAATTTTGAATGCAAGACCAAAGACCAACTAGAAAAAGTGGCATCTCTTTAAGAGAGTGATGTAGAATGCGACTCAAAGTTGTTACGGGGCCATGTAAGAGGGGCCTAAGATTTTTTTTAAATACGAGTGAACCTCTTGTCCCCACCAGTTTATATCAAGGGGTGGGGGAAATATTTTTGCTTTGACCATCTTTAAAACCAAGAAAAGTTACAACCACGGGGACGAGAGAACCCTACATAAAAAGTATGGATGTCTAGGTACTGATGTCGGACCCTCATGTATAAATTTTCGCGTATCAAGAGCATGAATGTAAAATTTTCTAAAAACTTTTGTGATTGTTGCTTTCAAGCAAAAACTTTCTTGACAAATCACTTTGAGCAAAAGAGACAGTCTATGAATGCGACGTAGTTCGGCAGTTTTCCAGATACATGGAATTAAAAACGTGAAGCATCAAGTCGTTGATGCAAGAAACGTTTGGGCATGAGGAAATGAATTTTTGTTTGATGATTTTATTGTTCTTATACTATAGGCAAAGTTTGGATGCGCCTTTACAAGGTGGCTGAATGAGGCCAAACTGGACGTTTAAAACTGCCAATGACCTAGAAAAACATGATGGTTTCTTTGGGTTTTTTCATTGATCTTTTTGGACTCATGAGTGGCCTTTCCATATGAAACATGGATGAGAATGGTGGCATGTATTATGAGCCCTGAATGGTTGACAGTCACCATCAGCCTTCAGCCAATTTGGAGAAGAAGAAACATCAACATTTTTGCATTCGACGTTCAATGTACGGCGCGCCCTTATTCAGTCAACATGGGAAATTGAAAACAAAACCGGAAAAGTAAACTAATGAAACATAAGAAGATCTCCAAAATGACCATTTCTATTTGTCTTGCACGTCATAGGGAAACAAAACTACCAATAATCATGTATTCCATGTCTGATGATGTTTTGATTTCCCCTATTCAATCAGTTTTATTTGGCGCATGGAAACCAACCGTAACGTCCCAGCCGTGTCCAACATATCTCAAGCTGATGTCATGCTACCCTGGAGCAACTCATTCCCATTTTTGCGTTCCCCCTTCGCAAAAACCGGCGAGTGAGAGGTCGCTGTTGGGCATCTGCGGTCATATTGGAGATCGTAGCAACTCACCTCCCCAGGACAACAGTGATTGAAATTTTCCAAAAAATCATGACTCGGGTCTATCAACATTGACTCTTGTTAAGGAGTCCCATGATGAATGCGTGAACTGTTGGCTGCCATTAAGAAGTTGAAAGGTAGTTGCTACTCCCCTTGTGGTGTAGCAACTCTCCACAACCACTTATGTTTTGCACAAAAAGTTTGTGGGCAAAATTGCCGTTGACTCATTTCTCTTGTCCTTACTTCGAGTATGCCATCATCAAAGGAAGCCATGTCATTGCATGCAAGACGTCAATCCACTTTGTCGAGCACAAATAAAACTTAAAACATGCATGCTAGTTGCATGCAGATGGTGTCACACATGTGCCAAATGAGCTATGACGCGGAAAAGTGTGTGCCATCAAGTCAAGAAACAGAGTTTGAGCATGTTCGATGCGGTTTTTGACAAAGGAGTTGATCGACCATACCAACTCAACTCATCACAACTTCAGGCCATGACTTGGGCTGAGGCTGGAAACAAGCAAATAGTGGCTATTGGGTTCCTAAGTAAGTCACATTGTGCCTTCCTTAGTTGCAAGCTGAGTTAGTGAAACTTGAGATTTGCAAAAGAAACTATGCAAAAAGCTTCAAAACCCGTTCTCACCTCTGTTGTATGCTCGTTGCATGCAGATCACGGGCTTGTGGGCGGGAAATGGTCTGTCACGATTGGGCGTTAAGAGGGTTGTGTCGAGCTTGCCCGTCCAATCATTAGGGACTTAGCATGAACCCTGTTTGTTGGCGTACTGGGTTGGCATGAAACACTTAATTGGACAAATAAGACTAAACTTAGCTAGTAATCAAGTAAGCTTCCTTTTGATTAAATGGTGGAGTTGAATTTCATAGTAAACCCATAAAACCACGGAAACAAACCGCAAACCTGCTCCCTAATCGATCGTTGGCGGGTACTGAGTTCGCATCCAGCCTCATCGGTTTACTCAGGGCTCGCGGCGGAAAAAAAATCCTTCACTACACGTTTCTAGCCTCAGTCTTGAGTTTGTTCTGTGTGACACCGGCCTCAGACAAGGCACTTGGGGTTGGCAGGTGAACGACAGCCCGTCAGCAAAGACATACATGGGGCTGGCTAACCACGACAAGAAGACAACGGGGTGGTTTAATGATCGCAACATGGATGGGATTACTTAATTTGGGTGTTCGGGACGCGATACCAGGATGAGTGACAAAGGAATAGCAAACCCAATTCATGTCATTGTGAAAGGAAATACACTGAACGATGCAAACTGAGAAAAGGACACGGGACATTGAACAATTCGGCACCAGGAGATAGAAAAAACCACGAGGTAGGGGAACAGGAGCAGGTCGCACTTGGGAAAGTCCGCCAACCACTGAAGCAATCGGTCATCAGAAAAGAGAAGACTTTGGAAGTAATAGTAAAAAAACGCAATTTAAACTCGACAATCAAGCGTTTTATATCACTACCTTAAACAACCTCTTCAGACAAGTTCAATTCAGTTATGTACATTAAATCAAAAATCTTTCAGGAAACAACATACACAACTTTCGATTAAAAAATATGAAAAAAAATGACTTGAAAATGAAATGTCATTCAAAATTCATTCAAAACTAGATTCTCCGTAAATTAAACTATATCTTAAAATTCACGACGTTTATGGTTGAGGGACATATCTTCAACAAAAAAGGCATCGAAACCAAAACTTTGTAACAAATTATTCCTTAAGAAACCTTAACAACTGACATGAATATGTCTACTATGTATTCATAGAATTTGTAAAAGAATGTGTGAAAAACTACATATATATACATATACATATACATATACATATACATATACATATACATATACATATACATATACATATACATATACATATACATATACATATACATATACATACATATACATATACATATACATATACATACA